>DWKL01000355.1:0-19774 GCA_018249415.1 Phareas burnsi | reverse complement strand
AAGTTTAGATGCGCGCATAGCCCAGCGGCTCTTGTAGATCTTAACCGATTAACGAAGTTAAGCAACGTCGGGCGCGGTCGGCAGTACGATAGGTGACCGCTAGTGGCTAAAATTTCATGTGCGCCTCCGTACTTCGGAGAGCACATAAAACTGTCGGCCCCGGTTGCTGTCTTTAGAAGGCAGTCGTTACACCTTGTCGGAGGTCTTACGGGCGGTTTAAAAACATTCGACATGGGTTGGCCACTAATCCCTATCTCCACCAATCCGCATTAGAGCAGCGTGGTGGAGTATGCTCTAGGCGTTCTCCTTCTGTGAGAAAAGACCTGTGCCCAGAAGTGGGACATAAAAAAAGAATTGGAGGCATGTTAAGTTGAAATAATTTTTACTTAATGTCATTTGAATATATTACTGTATTTATATGTGTCATAAAAAATAAGTAATTTAAACTGTGTATTACTTACAATTCACGACGTACTTACCAATGTTTGTTATTTAAAATGTCGTTAATAGATAAGATTTGGTTAAATTATTTTTTGGTCAACAAATTAATGAAATAATATTCGAAATAAACTATTGTCAATTGTTTGTCTTGTTGTATTTCCATGACATGTGTCTAAAAACATAATTTACATTGTAAATATTTGCAGCCTTCACTTTAATCATTCCGTATATTTATTGATCTTGACCTCACATATGTAATAATCAAATTGAGTAGTATTGTATACAGGTACTCTATGATATAAGTGATAATTTCGCTTATATATCTATGACGTATTTAAATATAGATGTATATTATGTTGCATGTTGTAAAGAAAAGTTGGTATGCACATGCTGTGTGTATGGTATATTCACAAGAACCACTATTTTTAGAACTTCTACACGACCGAACTTTTTACTTCTTGCTTCTTCTACTTCTTCTTCTTCTATATTTGGTGGCCTTAAAATCAGGTTCATAAAGAAAAGTTTGTTGGGCACATGTTTTGTGTATGTTATATTTACTAGAACCACTATTTTAGTAGTTCTACACGACAGTGTATCTTTGTTTCTCATAAAGTCAGATTCAATATGACAAAACCGTATAAAAAAATACTTTTCTTTGTTATGTGATTCACGATACTATTGCTGAACCGAATGAATTTAAATTGTTATTGTTTGGTAAACAAAAAGATAATAAGATAAGTAGTGTAGTAAACTAATAAAATGAAATCTTAAAAGGCTGATTTTTATTAATTAAATGTTCTTAATTATTGATACGATTATGCCGGCCTGTTTAATATATTCGTAACAATGTACTGTTTAGTCCACGGTGGTAAACACATACAGCAATAATTTTTTCAAAGGCTTTGATCGATTTGTTATGGTTATGGTTATCAATATGGTTATGGTTATAATTTATGCAACTCTACCCCCGTAAGAATCAGATCTATCTTGAACTTAATAGTAAAGTTACAGTCTATCGTTTTACATAGAGTTACAATACTTTTTTCTCTGGAAAAAACACTTCCAAGTTCTACCATTTAGGTTTCATGCTGAGTTCATTCGGTAGATGTAGAATAAATTTTAAGAGTCTATCTTTATTTAAAGGTTATTCTGAAGAAAGAAAAATCTTTCCGTAAAATCTGTAATACCATTAATTGATGAACATTCTATTAATGGAATTTGATAGGTGGTAGAACTATAGTACGTCCGGGGAAGTATCACTGCCACACTCATAATTTGCCGCGAAGCAATTTTTGTGTTTCGGTTGGAGAGGTGCGGTTGCCGGGCACATTTACAGCGAAGCGACCCTTTCAGTCCTCAGGATTAGTGACGCATCTTCCTATGTCCTCAGATAGAACTTCAGTTTTGTTTGAGGTTAGATTAACATCGGGTAGCATGCTGCATGCTCGTTTGCTACTCTTCGAACATAAAATAATATTGATAATAATTAAAGATAGTTCTATACCTACGATTTTCCTTGAATGTTTACAATTTGTTGGTGCAATATAACTTACTTTTTCAAAAAGGATGTTTAGCATTTAATCCCTTCGAGCCACTATATTTTCGTCTTCATCACTATTGTATACGTTCTTCTTCGGGGTCTCCATTACTTTTTATCTTCTTCACTTCCTCTATCATTAGATATTGTATTATTTTCAGCCATTTCCCCATCTACATATACATCTTTTAATTATGTAATTTCACTTGCAGTTTCAGTAGTCATAACATCATATTTTCGTAGTTATTAATTATAATCACGTATATATACATGGTATAAATTTATGTCGTGGAGTAACCCCGGAAGACGCGGCCTGTCGAGGTAAACTATCAATGCCGAGACATAATGTGGTCGAATGATAAATTGCAATAACACGTCTAAGCAACTCCAAGGTTGAAGATATATTAGTAAATAACAAATCAATTTTTGGCTAGGTCATCAATAATTATGCATTACATAATGTCGAATTGCTGTCATCGTTGCAGGCCAAGGCAACGGCTCGTATCAACCACTTCTTCGAAACTTGTTTTAAAACCTATTACAACTAGCTATACAGCTATGAACTCTTGACCCTCTATTCATTATTATTTTTGGTAAGATTAAATAATTCATTTAAATTCATATTTAGGTTGCACTATTATTCGGAAGATACATATGCACCAACATCAGTTTTTTCTTTATAATTCCCATTACAAAGAAATATAAATCACATTACAAATAAGAGAAAATTAGTGCAATCAAACAAAAGGGGTACCGACGCAGGTAAACAGACGCGGGGTCCAAAATTAAAACCCCGAAATACCCGCGCGGTGTCACGAGCAGGCTTTGGTTAAAATTAACCCTCTACATCCAATTTAATATGAAAAGTACCCTGTACGGATAATTAAAACATTATTTTCATGAGGATCTTAGTGGATAGTATTGAATAATTTTAAAATATCGCCGTCGATTTGTTATTTATGGTTTCACTCAAAAGAAAATCAATTTCTATAGGTGGTAGAACTATAGACTATACTAACTAACTTACGGGGAAGTACCACCGCCGCTCTCATAATCCGCCGTGAAGCGATTTTGTGGTTCCCTTGCCATTGATACTTACAGCGAGGCGACCATCTTAGTCCTCAGGAGTAGCAACCCATCTATGTACGATCTCAGATAGAACTTCAGTTTTGTTTGAGGTTGCATGTGGGTAAACTTAACAGCAGATGGCCTGCACGCTCGTTTGCTACTCTTAAAACATAGACAAAAATATAGATATTGAAAAGTAGCAAATAATTTTAGATAATAGAAATGAGCAAACCTACACCTGTTTGTTCTTACTGTTGAATCGAAAATGTGCTGCTTACTAGTATACAGAAATATACCATTGGAAGAAACAACGCTTAGCAGCTGAATTACGTGTGACGATGAATTAATCTATCATTGATTGGGTAAGTCTGGGTTTTCCGTCACGAACCTTCGAGATCAAAAGATATTTATCCAGTTAACTAATAATGATATCTGCTCTACACTTATGTATATATACTAAGAGAATATTTATGCCCGTCGTTGGTTGATCATCCTTGTTTTTTTTTTAATTTTTCAAATATGGCATATTGTATAAAACTGCAATATAATCACTCAATAATATCGATTAAATAACTTTAATTAGAAATTAACAAGAGGTTCAATACCCATCCAGAATACGCGTATATGTCATGGAGATAATGGGAGTGTGTACAAATAACAAAATATCCTACAAATCAATATTTTACAAAGTGTGTAAAAAAAATACAAATTTCATAATATTTCTAGGGATATTAAATTATAGGAACAATTTATGTATAACAATTCATCAATTTGCAAATAACTTAATTCGCTAATACACTTTAAGTACTCTATTGGTAGATGTTAGAACTGTAGTTCGTCTTGGGTTCGTCGTCGCCGCCCTCATAATCCGCCGTCAAATAATACTTGTGTTTTGAGGTGCGGTTGCCGTGCACGCTTATAGCGAGACGACCGTTTTAATCCTCAGGAATAGTGACGCATCTACGTACGACCACAGACAGAAGTTCAGTTTTGTTTGAGGTTAGACATTGGTGAAACGCCAACTGGTGTCCGTGGGCTACAGTGACCATTTAACACCAGGCGGCCAGTACGCCCCTTTGTTACTTCAAATAAAAAAAAACTAATAATAAGGACATTATAAGTGTTATTAAAATAAGAAATTTGACTATTCAAGTGCCGTGCGAAATAATATCTCTGTTGTGTAAGTAAATCGCACATTTCTTATACCTTGGACGTAAAATTAAAAGTCGAAACAAACACAAGCGGTGGAGGAGGAAATTATTATTAAAGTATTCAAATCTGCTCGCATTTACATTTATTCGTAGCCGGTATGATATAATGACATGTAGTTAAAACAGAAATACATAATTTATATCAGTAATATCAACTAGATATCGCCAAAGAAAATGTAATATTTTTTTAACTAAATTAAGTAGCAATTGGCATGCAGTCCACCTGATGGTGAGTGGTCGCAGTCGTCCACGGGCTTCTGTAATCAAATCCACATAAGATTTAAGCACTATCTGAGATAGCTCATAGATTTCTTGCTATGCCTGAGGGCTAAGTTGGAACGCCTCGGATTAGAGTATTTTTTCATGCGAGATGAGCGGCAAAAGAGCGCGCATGTCACCTTATGTTAAATTGTCACTACAGTCCGTGTACACAGATAAAAAAAATATTATAATTTTTTTTTTGTTTTTTTTGTACATTACACATTTACATCTAACCTCGAACAGGACAGGCGTTCTATCTAAGATGGTAAGCCCGTCGATGTGTTACCACTCATGAGGACAAAAATAGTCGACTCACTGTGAGTATACTGGGCAACCGCACTTCTCCAACCGAAATACAAGTATTGTGCCACGGTATATTGCGGGTGCGGAGGTGCTACTTCGTTGGCGGAACTATAATACCGAACGTAATAATATAAAAACGGAATAAAGTTCTACCAACTAATAAAGTCTCTCTTAACACATCGTTTATAATTGAACGCTGCAGATTTAGCGCTGCTGTTCAAAGCCAAGAATAGATACTTCGATGGTGTTTTCGCAGTGAACCACGAAGATTTCTACTACTTTAAAACTTAACTGGATTATAACGAGTTACTGTAGCAAATGGACGTCTTTTCATTATTTATTTCACATATCATACTTAAATTAATAATAGGTAGAACTTAGTACGTCCGGGGAAGTACTACCGACACCCTCATAATCCATCGTGTAACAATCCTTATCGTTCGGTTGAAGAGGTGTGGTTGTCGGGTACACTTACATCAAGGCGACGAAGACTTGGTCCTTAAGACTGGTAACGCATCTACGTACGACCTCAGATAGGGTATCAGTTCTGTTTGAGGTCAGATGTGGGTGTCCGAGGGCTGCTATGACCACTTAGCATCTGTTGGCCTATACGATCGCTTACTTCTCTTCTCATGTAAAAAAATAGAGCTTTATTTCTAACCAAGGTCTGTAACAAGACAAGTGGCAAAGAACCAAAATGAAATATTTTTTGTATTTATGCAGGTTGCCAGTTACTCATCCTTTAGATCGGAACACAGCTTCACAAACTGGAATTGTAACGAAAAACATTTCACTATCGTATGTATCTAAACGGATCAGTCGGGTATCGGGATTGTTTAATTAAATAGTTACTGAAGTAAAAATAGAGCAATTTTGACTTTTGAACAAAACACTGACGAAGTTATTGAAAATTAAGCGGTTTCTTTCAAAATCAGACGCAATTAGGGTCTTGTTAATCAACGAAATTAAGCTTTTAATCCTTAAGGACCTTCCTACAATTGTTAATATTTCTTAAATTTTATTACTTATATCTGAGTCGATACCCATTCGAGATTTACAAAGGATTAACATAATTGCATGTAATCAAAGTAATCAAAGCTTAATAGCTACAAATATAAATACAAAATTATATAAATAAAAATTTATATAATTTTGTATTTAACATTTAAAATTATCGGGTAAGCGTTAAGTTACGTTTTTATTTAAGAACCGCAATCAGTATAGGAATTTTATAAATATGTCTAGCATTTAAATATGGTTGGTATTAATATAACTTGGTGTTCACAAAGCCTTTCAAAGAAAGCTATCCCTCATTTACAATGCTTATTTATAAATGTTTCAAGGCTCAACGGGATCTTAGCTATAAATACGTTTGACCTTCGTTGTACGCAAAATCTATTTTTAGCCATTTAGGGATCGTCTCCCTAAATATTTATAACTCCAGTTACCTACGCAAACTTGAAGCGTCGAACGGAACGCTGCGGATTTTGGCCCGTGACGTCACACTGACGTCATTGCCGATTGACATTTGACATTTCAATGGTTCCTTTGTTTTTAGTGCAAGCTTCTATAACTAAGTCGTCAAATATATTAGGATTGTTAGTTTAAGTAAATGAAAAGTGCGTACAAATATGTAGCATATGTCCTATTTTGTAGTTTACCGCCGTCGCTCCAGACGCCCGGTTTGTTTTTAGGTGAAAAACTAAGGAAAATATTGCATTTATTTTGTGGTGCTTTACACTGACGATTATTAGCGATGAAGCCAGGTAAAAGTGACGTAAAGGAGGAGATAGCCGAGGTTCACACGACGGGAAGATCGCCGTCTCCTAAGCAGAAGAAGGAAAGGTCACGCAGTCGGTCCGGGTCACGAAAACTATCAAACGGTCACGCAACATGCCCAGAGCCGGAAACTCCACAGCCCACTGAAGAATCAGCCGACAAGTCCAAAACACGTGACAACTGGATCAAATCCGAACAGGAATCCTTGGACATCGAGCTTCCAATCCATGATCAAATAAAACTTGGGATATTAGGTTTTGTTGAGAAGGAGATCAAGAAGTCAGATAAGAATCCTTCGTTCGTGTTTTATTCTCATGATCCCAACGGCTTAGATGAGAAATTTATGAAGTCTCTCTCGAGGCCATCGAGTGGCCATAAGGAGAAACGGAGTCCATCTTACAGGAAGAAGAAAAGGCATTCATCCAAACATAGGGATAGAGATCTACATGACTTCGAACTACCTGGTTCTAGTCTTAGCGCATTGGAAAGAGTGAGTAAAGAATCTATTGTCTTTTTTTTTATAATTAATGTATTTTTATTAGGCAAATAGTGAATGCCTGCAACATTGTTTACGTGAATAAAAACCGTTGATCAGACCGCCTGCGTGCATCTGTTTGTTCAGTCTCATTTCTCATACTTTTTTGCCTAAATTGCATACTAATGCTTTGCTCATAAGAATCCTAAAGAATCCTAAGAAGCCTAAAGCCTATATAGTTAAAAAAAAACATTTTTAATCTGACCGGTAGTTCCAGAGATTAGTGCATTAAAACAAACAAACTCATGAGCTTTATTAAATTAATATATGTATCAAACAGCAGGGCAATGCTGCCAGTGGTTTGGGTACGTTCTGAGAGGCAGTGATCTGGCACATTAATTTATAAGTATTTAATTAAATGTAGTAATTACATTATTATACATATTTTAGTTTTAATTTAGTTTAGTTTAGTATCTTGTGTTTGTTATTGTATATTTTCTATTTTCTATTTACCTATTAAATTGAAGCAAAAGAACTAAGTAACCTAAGCTTTTATAGTGTCTTTCTTCTGAAGCTGTACCAAAGCCAGGAGTATATAAACACATACATATTAATTAATCATAATTGTATGTAAATCTGTATAATTCATATATGTATTTCTGTATAATTTAATTCAACATGTCTGCTTTTATTTTCCTGAATGTGGCAGTTAATAAGAAGTATTTGATTTAATACAATTTGTGGAGTCCTTAGGGAATAAGAAGTATTGATAATAGGTTTTTAAAAATTTTTTGCATACAAAATAGGAAGTTCATAATTAAAACAAGTTGAAAAAAACAATTTAATTAATTTATAGCAAAAATGAGAATTCAAAATCCTGATTCTTTAAAGTTCTTATAAATATTGTTCCATTGACATGGTATGTCACAAAATATATTTATTCAATTTCAGGTCGATGACTACCTCAAAGAGTACAATAAAGATGAAGTGGTGACGCTGAGTGGGGAGCTGGAAATTGAAGCAAATGATGTTGAGAACAACAACGGCAACTCTAAGGAGCTGCGACACAAGCCTAGGAAGACACGTCGGAAACCCAGAGAAGAGAGGCATGATGGTAGTAGCAGTGGAAGGGACATCAGCCCTAAGGTGTTTAAGACTGGTAGTAGGAGTAAGAAGGAACTTAAACCTGGTAAGTCATATTTTTAAATATGCCTTCAGTACTTATAATAAATATTTCATATAACCACTATTTTGGCTTAGTTTTCAATAGAGATATAAATTGATATGGCCAAAAATATAATATTTACAATACCAAATTTATAAACACGTCTCTTGAAGAATTGTAAAAACGTAATTACGCCGTTGTTCTGTTATATGTGGGACAAGTATGTATCATTTATTTATGATTATTTCAGCTCGACCCACTGACCTTTCAACAATGTTGGAGAGTTTGGAATCAAATGTGCCATATCACGATCAATATATAGATAATCCTTTTTCATCGCCATCACCACTCACTTCTCCGAACGATGAGAGATTGGACCCTTTTGGGGCTCGGAGACCAGATAAAGTATACCTACAAGGAGGTGGAACTTTCAGAGCTGTATCCAGAGACAGGATACTGGAGTCACAACAACAGTCTCGAGATGGTGATAAATACATGAGGTGAGTTACACTATGTACAATAAAATATGCTCTAATGTATATTTGCTTTCCAATCTATGATAGGTGGAAGAACTGTAGTTTGTCCAGGGAAGTACCACCGCCACCTTCATAATCCACCGTGAAGCAATTCTTGTGTTTTTGTTGGAGAGGTGCAGTTGCCGAGTTCACTTGCATCTTAGGCTACTATCTCAATCCTCAGGAGTAATAACGTATTTATATATAACCTCAGATGTGGTCTGTGTCCATGGGCTGCAGTGACCACTTAACTTTACGTGGCCTGCATGCTCCTTTGCTACTATTTATTAATAAATATAGCATGCTGAGTCTTATTTATCACCTTGTTTATTTTAATCCTTACTAACTAGAAATATTGTTATATTCTTAAATTAACTTACTAACATTTCAGGTTAGGGGATCTAACACCACTAGATGTAGCATTAACAGTCCAAAAAGCTTGGCGGAGTTGTGCACCAGCTTGCCACGGAGTACTCGGAGGACTGTCACTGATGCATCTGTTGCTGATCAGCTACTCGGACAGTCTGGATGCTGGCCATCTGTCGTTCCATGCTGTGGTCACGATGCCATATGTGGCCACATATTACTTCTTTTGTGTGCTGTGTTTGCTCTCTGTTTTAGACAGGTTTGTGTTTTTTATATAATGATTTTTTATAACTGAGTTGCAAATGAGCATGTTCACCCGATGGTGAACATACTCTACAGCTATAAAAACAAAATAAAAAAAGATGTTAAGTGGTCTCTGCCGTCCATTGTTTATCATTGACCCATTAATATCTTCTTGCTGGGCACTTGTGTCCTTCCAAATGAGAGGGTTAGGCCCTATTTCATTATGTTGGGCAAGTAACTTTGATACTTGGACTTCACATAACTTAGAGAACTTTCAGGTATTTTGTTCCCTTTGTATACTTAACACTCTTTTTCTTTTTACTCTAATGTGCAATGTGTGTGTCTAATGTGTTCGACAAATCAGATATAAGAGTCCGGGCTTCGAAACCCAGACTATTACTGCTCTCTGTGGATATCTGTAGTAAACTCCTGGTATCTGGTGGTGTAGTAAATTAAAGGTCTACCTAAAGTTCCGCAGTTTTGTTGATACCTCAGAGTACTGACTTGGAATGCTTTGTGTACGTGCCCTATCGCACCCTTCGAACTAGAACAGAGTACCACCACTTTACCCTGATTTTATAAAACAGTTGTTTAATAGGGGTAGGTAGAACGATAGTTTGACCAGAGAGGTAGCACCGTTCTCCTTATTATGAGTTGTGACACAATTCTTGTGTTTATGTTGGATAGGAGTAGTTGGTACACTTACAAGTGAAGCCACCGTCTTAATTCTCAGGAGTAGTAAAGCATCAACCAACCTTCAAGTCTGTTTGACATGTGGGTGTCAATGGTGCGTGGTAACTTAACATCAGGTGAGCTGCAGCTCGTTTGCAATTCTTTTTTTTTAAAAAAATTATGGAAGAAGCAGAAATAGTGGTTGGTGCCACCACACTATCCTCTTATAATGGATTCCTAACCGGTTTTTACAGGTTAGACATAACAAGCATCGACCTATCCGGGGGTCTGCAGCCCTGGTTCCAACCTATCGTCCTGGTGATCTTGTACTCCGCGTGTCTCCTCGTCAGCACAGCGGCGAGGATGTACGACGAGCTCATGGTCTACCAGTACGCTCCGTTAGTTGCCAACATCACCAGCAACAATATTACTACTGTAAGTAAATATGTATCTGAGTTGTCCCAATAAGTAATGTAATCTAAAATGGCGGTTTTTGCAATTGTATCTCGCTCACACTTTATAGAGAACGAGTGAGATGAACATAATTGCTGATGTTTTGCGTAACATGAAATACATATACCTAGGTTGTCCCTATTTTTATTATAATAAATGCTAATAAATGGTTTCATAATTTTCGATGTTCATACTATCATCAACCCATTACTGTCCAACTACTGGGCATCGGGCTCCTCTCAGAATGAGATTAAGAAGGATCACACCATAGTCCACTACGCTGGCCAAGCGCGGATTGATAGACTTCACACACCATCAAGAAATTTACATATAACTGAGATGTGTAGGTTTCCTTGCGATGTTTCCTTTACCGTTGTAAACAGTGATAATTAATCTCTAATACGCACATAACTTTGAAACAATTAAAGGTGCGTGCGGGATTTGAATCCCGGACCACCAGCACAAGAGGCTGGCTTTATTCCACTGGGCTATAACTACTTATGTGTTCACATATTAATATATGTATTGTTTTTTTTCATTTCCAGCCAACAATACCAACGTTCTACCACACGTGGACACACTTCTCAATATGGCGCGCAGTGCTCTCTATACTTGGGTTAGTATATTTCGTCATATCAAACCCCCAGGACTTAGTGCACATCAATCTTAGCAAGCTGCTACAGTTTAAACATTCATTGCAAAGTATTGGATGATTGCTTGATTACATATGTTGTCACAATACGCAATGTACAGCGCACATAATATATAAAGTGCATAAAGTTTTATTTGTTTGCTGACAACTGACTATAATTTAGTTTGGTCAATCTTACTTTATTTGATATTGTTATGTTGATCTCAGTATTTAAGTTGTTCTGCTAAAATATGCCTATTTTAATTTACAGCTATTTTATTTCATTTTAAACATTTACCGATGATAAATGTCATCTATGTGTATTTTCATATTCCTATTTTTTTTTGTATTAAAAGAGAAAAATTGAATTAATTAAAGTATTATTTTCTAGTCCAATATTATAATTTAGTTTCAAATTAAGCTGGGAACACAAATAATATTTTATTTTGGTTTTAAGTCGATTATTATGTATTAAATAATTTGATAATGAATATTATTTGAATATGTGGCATAATTCAGCAATGATAGCCCAGTGGTAAGATTCCGGCATCTCATGCTAGGGGTCCGGGGTTCGATATATATATATATAATTTAGATTTCTGTTCTGGGTCTAAGTGTTTGTGTACTCGTCTTCGTCGTCTTTGTGTGGCCATGACACCCACAACACAGGGAATCCGAGTATGGGGCTACGAGTGTAGAAATCGTTAATTAAACGTAACATTATAAAATGGCATTTATTTTTACTTCATATTTTAATATAATATTATTATTTTCTATAATTATTATGTGTTACTTTCTGTCATAAATAGTTAAAGGGGATAATGGGCAGACATTTTATATTGCTATATGTGAACATGTTCATTGTATTGTAAATATAGGTTTTTACAAAATATGTGTTGTGTAATCTGTGTTGTCACTATTTATTTAGATTAAGCAACGATTAGATAAGATTATTTAATTTAACCGATTTCCCGAATTATTTATTTTAGGTTTTATTTTTATTTATTTATTATTTACGGAGCGTTTAAGTAATTTGTGACCAGGTATATTTTCTTCATCAATTATTTACTTAGTGAATTAAAAAATATTCCACCTGTTTTGTCACATAAAATACAATATAATTATAATCCCCCCATCCCTTCCATGAATGAAACTTATTGTATTGTGTTTTGTTTTATTCTATTTGAATACTGTGTTGTATTTTTCGAAACGCAAATGTTGACCCCTCCCATTCCTCCCAGGAATAGAACTTATTTTATTGTGTTTAATTTTGTTCTGTTTCAATTTTAATGCTATATTGTATTTTTCGAAACACAAATGTTGATCCCTCCCGTTCCTCCCAGGAATAGAACTTATTTTTATTGTGTTTAATTTTGTTCTGTTTCAATTTTAATGCTGTATTGTATTTTTCGAAACACAAATGTTGATCTCTCCCGTTCCTCCCAGGAATAGAACTTATTTTATTGTGTTTTGTTTTGTTCTGTTTCAATTTTAATGCTGTATTGTATTTTTCGAAACACAAATGTCGATCGCTCCCATCCCTCCCACGAGAGTAACTTATTGTATTGTGTTATGTTCTGTTTTAATTATAATATTCCATTGTATTTTTCGAAACAAAAATTTTGGTCTAGTCAAAAACAAGTATGCCAAATATAGTCAAAATGTAGTTAAAATATATCGCGATGATTATATTTTCTTAATACATGTGTATACAGAAATGTGTTATTTTCCGAATGTTATTAATGATACGTTGCACATAATGTAAAGGATGATTATAATTTGATTTATTAATATTGTATACTGCTCTTATGTACATTTTCATGCGTATTACTAGGAAAAAATAATAAATACACCTACTATAATATTATTGATGACTATACGCGTGGCGCAGCGGTTACAATACCAGCTTGATACGCAGATGGTTCTATGTTCGATTCCCCGCTAAGCAGATATTTAAATATCTAAATGTATTTAGATGTCTGCCTAGCCGGGAATCGATCCCAAACATTCAGACCGAGAACAAATCTAAATTTTTGTTCTGGGACTGGGTGTTTGCGTACTCGTCTTTGAGTGTCCATGGCGCTCAGGACACAGGGAATCCTAGTGTGGGGCAATGAGTAGAAAGCATTATTCGAACACGATTAGAATAATCTTGTAAAATTTACACTTAAGAAAAAAATATCTATGTATTATAATCACGGTTCTCGATAACGTCGTGATATGAATTTAGAATAGAATCATAATTTATTAACGCTATTGCTATAAACATGTGGCCCAAAGCAAGTGTGATTGTATTAATATTTCTAATGCTCATAAAAACTACTTCATTTATTATATAACGATATATCAATTGTGTGTGCTCTATCTTAATATATCGTATGAGTAAAAATATTATAAAATAATCTAACCGACTTATAAACTGCATCAAAGTTCAATTGGTTACTTTTAACACGGTGACTGCGGCTCTAATATCCGAAAAATGCACTGGTGCGGTTCGAAGCAGGCGTGTTTTCCGAAGCTTAGGGGCGTGTCCGAACAGTCAGTGCGGCGGCGTCGTACCGACGTACCGTCAGTGCGGCGGCGTCGTACCGACATACCGTCAGTGCGGCGGCGTCGTACCGACATACTGTCAGTGCGGCGGCGTCGTACCGACGTACCGTCAGTGCGGCGGCGTCGTACCGACGTACCGTCAGTGCGGCGGCGTCGTACCGACGTACCGTCAGTGCGGCGGCACACGACTCGCGTGTATTACTATTTAATATGCACACATTTTGTCTCGAATTTTTTTGAAGCCGTTCTAAAAAGCGTATATAAAATAAATGATTACTTATACGACAAAAACGTGTGGTGTAAACTTACTCCAGATCCACTTTCTCGATTAATTTAAATTATATTTTTTCATAGAAAAGATGTGTGTTATGGAGTTTCTTACGCCGCTTCTTCCTCATAACGAAACACTTTGAGAGGCGGTGGTTTGTTGCCGTTCAAGAATTCTGTAAAAAATCTACTTTGAATAAAATTATTTTGATTCGATTTGAACCATTAAAATATATCTGGACACATTACATGTGTTAATTAACAAATAACTCATGAAATGTTTTATTAATTTCAATAAATTTAATGTTAACTATGACTTACATACTGCGTTACAACTTTAAAAAGATAGGTTACCTTTCTTAATTTCTCCTAATCTTATCCTTAATTTTTGTTTTGAGTCATCCATTACTTTGATGCAGTGTATATATATTGATATGGTACATTGATCTAATGTCGGCAATAACTATGTATATAGGATTAATAATAATTCTACATCAATGTTGTTGTAATAAAAAATAAATTGTTTTGTGAGACGTATTTTATTTATTGGCCTTATATAATACTTTATATACTGCCGTCTTAGTACTATGTATCTTTGGAGTTGGTTAGAAAAGGATTCATACTTATGCCCGTATTTATAAAGTCGTAATTACTTGTTAGTATTACTATACTATTAGAAATTAATTATCACTCGCTTTAACGGTGAAGCCTGCATGCCTAAGTTTTCTGTAAAGTGCTTGAATGCGTCTGAAGTTTACCAATTCGCATTTGGCCAGCGTAGTGGACCTTGGCCTAACCCGCATTCTTTGAAGAGATCCGTGCCCAGCAATGAGACATTATGGGGTTGATAATGATTAATTCCGTGTTGCTATGTACTTTGTTGATAAAGTCACCACTGTTACTTGAGAAAGTCATTGATTTGACTTGACTGACTGCTTGGGTGGGGATTCTAACTCGACAGCGCTAGATTTAAGCAATTACTGAACTACAAAATAGAAATGGTTCCTTAAGTAGTCATTTTTATTTACGTTTTACTTTTACTTTATAAATACGAGCATTCAAATCTGTCGCCAATAAATTGCTTCTCCTAAGTACTACCGTGGGGGTGTTTAGGGAGGGAAAGCTGTGGGTACTGCCATGTAGTAAAACCAGACCTTGCGAGCGAACGTAGAAGCTGATCGCTACGTTAGGGACAACATGTGGCACGCGACCTTTGTAACGCCAAAACTGCTACCATAAGGCATTAATAGATATCACAGCTGAACTACAAAAAAATCTATGATTATAAAAAATATATATATTAACGATGTCCCAGTGTAACGATGTGTGCAGGCCATCTGGTGTTGAGTGGTCACTGCAGCCCATGGACACCCATATTTAACCTCAAACGAAATTGTAGTTCTGCATGGGGTCGTACATAGATGCGTTGCTACTCCTGAGGACAAAGATGGTCGCCTCGCTGTAAGGCAACCGCACCTCTCCAACCGAAACCCAAACTGCTTAACGGCGTATCATGAGGGCAGTTGTGGTACTTCTCCGATCGAATACAAATGCTCGTAGCTCGGTTTGATATCTCTACTCTATTCTAGATGTCGCTGTATAAATAAAAAGAAAATAATTTTCCCGTTCTACCGCAGATACAATTATGCTTTTACCAATGATCGCTTACTCTGTAGAAGTATATGAATCTATGGTACGCTAACAGCGCCATCTGTAAAGACCTACTGAAGTTTTACAAAGAGAATATAACCATTTCCGTTTACAGTCTTACTCCCTGATAAATATCCACTAGGGATGTTAAGATGGCTCTGCCGAAATCACATAGAAAGACGATTATCAAAAATAAATAAGTAAATGGTTTATGTGAACACATTTTAACAAATATTTTACGAAAGTTTGAAAATTATATTCTTTTAGTGGTTTTTTAATTAATTATCTTATCTAGGTATGTAGTACCTAAATGGTAATATAATTTTGTTAATGAGCAGTGACAGCCCAGTGGTTAAGAGCCCGGCCTTTTACACTGAAGGTCCGGGTTTGAATCCCGCACGCATTCCTGATTTTTCAAAGTTATATGCGTATTAGAAATTATTTATAACTTGCTTGAACGGTGAAAAAAAGCATCGTGAGGAAACCTACATATCTGAGAGATCTCTATAAAGTGCTTGAAGGCTTGTGAAGTCCAATCCGCACTTGGCCAGCGTGGAATATGGCCTGACTCTTTTCATTCTGAGGAGACCCGTGTCCAGTAGTGGGATATTAAATGGGTCGATGATGATGATGAATTTAATCATATCTATCTGTATGTTAATACAATATTTTCCTTATCCTTAATTAAATATCACATTATACCAATTTTATTAAATAAATATAAGTACGTACATATAATCTGAGATAGTTGCGTTACGGTTGAGCTAAATTATCGTACACGTTGACTGCGGTGGTTAATATTCGAAACAATCCACCCGTGCGACGCAACACAATAGATATGTTCCAGTACGGCGGCACACACTGTATGCGTGCGAGCCGCACGGGTGGCGTGGACAGTAAAACACGACAAGTGTGTTTGCCGCAGTCAATGTGTTAATGAAACGATTTTGAAATGCTTTATCCTGTATGTTTTTATATAACTAGGTGTTACTCGAAAATCAGTGTAATTTATAGAAGCGGAAGCGAGGTTCGAATCCCGCACGCATCCTTGATTTTTTCGAAGTTATGTGTTATGTGCGTGTAAGTTAATTATCAGTTGGTTTAACGGTGAAGGAAAACATCGCGAGGAAACCTACACTGAAAGTTCTCTGCAAAGCTCTCGAAGACATGTGAAGTCTACCAATCCGCACGTGGTGAACTATACCCTAAGCATTCTCATTCTGCGAGGAGACCGTGCCCAATACTGGGAAAGTAATATGTTGCTGATATAAAAGCGGAAAATTTCTTTCCTAACCAATTTTTTTTACTTTTTCTCATTTTTCGATGTTTAATAAGAATTAAGTGTTACTTTTGAAAATAGTATGTTGACTAAAAATTGTCTCTAAAGTAAGAGATAATTTCTAACAAACGCTGAGAGAAAATGTAGCGAGGAAACTTACATGCCCGAGGGATCTGCATAATGTTCTCGAAAGTTTACCATTCCACAATTTGCTTTTGTTGTAAATTATGAGACGAATATTTAGTAACGTAGTAGACGAATATTTATATATTCTGACTTATACCCGGGGCCTGATGTTCCGTCTGTGCGGTATCAAATCGCTGCACAGCGGAACATTCAGACGACGAAGTAATAAAACATGTTAGTGGGAATCTTCGGAAAAGAAGTTAATAATCCCCACCGGATGTTTCTGAAGTAAACAAATTGCATTAATCAATGAATGCCTTCATTCAAATATGTATAAATAAGCAATAATTTTAAAATAATGATTAATTTTTATTATACATATAACTGTTTACTCTGTATACAGTGAATATTGCAAAACTTCAGTCTTAATCGCCGTGAAGTAAATATTTGTATTTCGAACGAACGAAGGTGAGTTGGCTACCCTACCTGGCCTCGCATACTCTACGGCGCTATGCGCTATGGTGGGGTATGGGGTAGAGAGATATTATTCGTATCTCCAGGATAATCTCTTTGCTCGGGCTAGTTCTCCAGGGGATGAATACCTCGTGGTGATTGTTATATTTATACGTATCTAATATTAATTGAACTATTATAATAGAATGCACAAATATGTAATCTGGGCCAGCCCCACTATTTAATGGGCCCAGATTTACTTGTATTTCCTGTGGGAAGGTATGGTTTCAGTACAGATATAATTAAGGAGATCATCATGGGATCTAAGATCTCATCCTCAAGGCGTAGCAACGCCTCCATTTACAAATACAGAGAGCATTTTAGTTTTGTTTGGGGTTGGAAATGGTTGTCCATGTGTGTAACCACTTAACGTCGGGTGGTCTACAAGCTCGTTGTTGCTTTATAATATATCAAAAAAATCTGCTGCGGACTATTGTGATTATTTTCTCAAAATTCTAACTAGGATATGTTTATTTAAGTAGTGTTGTTTTGTGGGGAAGCTCACGTACGTAACTACACGAGCTTATTACGATGCGAACTATTATAGGATTTTACGTGTGATAAAGTCATAAGTAGGTACGCTAAGGTAGGCGTGACTATACACAAAACCAATATCAAAGTAACTTAATTTTTTGGGCAAAATATTGCATATGACCTACCTTTAAATGCACCCTATGCTCTTGCCAAGTTGTATCGAAATCGGTTCAGCTTTGATGTGAAAAGGTGACAATCAGAGAATTATTTTTGCACTATGTAGAAGGTAATAAAACTATAGTTCGTCTGGGGTACCACCGCCGCCATCAAAATGTCCCATGAAACTATTTTTGTGTTTCGGTTGCAGAGGTGCTGTTGACAGGCACAGCGAGGAGACCATCTTAGTCCATAGGAGTAGAAACCCATCTACGTACGGACTGTAATTCTATTTGAGGTTAGACGTAGGTGTCCATGGGCTGCAGTGACCACATAACACCACGTGGCCTACTCACTAAATATATTATGGATATGTATGTAAGTGGCCACACGGTGAAGATGTGAAGACGTGTTACTTTGTCAATGCCAATGTTACTTTAGCTTAGTTAAAGTAACATTGGCATTGACAAAGTAACACGTCGAACTTGGTCCCGGTCTTGATTTCGGACTACAGATTTGGTTTTAGTTTTGCTCTTGGAGCGCCCTTCACAATATTATCACATTAATAGTGGGGCTACCTATCGGTGAAAGAATCTTCAGAAACCTCTTACAAATATATATACACTTATACTAGTTTGCCTTCGGTCCCTTTGACCTCGATTTGTGTTAATTAGTTTACGTCTCCGTTCCTTCTATTAGTCCCTTACAAAACCGGAACCATTACGGAAGTCGCCCAAAATGTGGTCGTTTACGATGTGGTGATTTACCCATGTTATTTTTGATGCCAATTCATTTTCGAATAATTTTGCTAAGTGTTTCGGCATTAATATTTTCTTAATTGTTTATATCTTGAATATATTTTTTTAGGACATGAAAGTAGCAAAAGAGTATGCAGTCATCTGATGGCAAGTGGTCTAAATAGGTTTGATATTCTGACATATACCTGGGGCCTGATGTTTCGCTTGTGCGGTATCAAATCGACGCACAGCGGAACATTGAGACGACCCCAATGTGAAGCATACGGAGTCAATGCGGACTACCAATTTATAGTGTATATTGCATATATATTAAATAACACTGAGAATCATGGGCATAATAAAAAAAAGGATAGGATAGTCTGACGGTAGTCACGGATGCATTGCTGCTCCTGAGAATTAAGTTGGAATGCCTCGTTTAAGGAGCCTCCCTTACCCCTCCCTTCAGCACAGCAGCATTTAACAATTCTGATACAAGCCTGAAATAGGTATAGCGGTATTGTCGAAATGTGAAGAGTTTTACCTAAACAGGTGGTAGAGCTATGGTTCGGCCGTGGATGTACCACCGCCTCACTCATAATCCGGAGTGAAACAATTTTTGTGTTTCAGTTGAAGAGTTGTAGTTCACGGATACACATACAGCTAGGCGACCACATAAATCCTCAAGAGTAGTAACGCATCTGTACGACTTCAAATAAAACTTTAGTCATGTTTGAGGTAGATATGGGTGTCCATGGGCTGCAGTGTCCGCTTAACATCAGGTGATCTGCACGGTAAGTGGCCAACATGTTCTTTTCTTACACTTCTCGAATATATGATTTTAAGCTAATATTATCGCGGAAATTATACATTTTTTATATTATGTAACGAGTACTCACGATTTG
>DWKL01000354.1:0-19782 GCA_018249415.1 Phareas burnsi | reverse complement strand
TTTGTTTATGTGTGTATTTTACCGCTTTAGTGGGGCTTACGTCAAAAAAATAAGTCATTGTTGTTATTAGCGTCGAAATTAAACATTAGTGTCGCTCTCGCCTCCGAGCTTACCTCATTCTCGCTAACTAATCCCAAGTCGCGGCAAGTTTCATTTACTTTCCTCTTTTCGCGGTAAGCTCCTTTAGCTGCGAGCTTATGTTAGCTAGCTTTGTTTATTTATGTCGTGTGCTTTATTCGATATTTTCCGGCACTAAGCGTCTAAGTTGCTATTCTCCACACAGCTTATAAGATACGGCAAAGTACTTGACGTAACTATTTTAGAGACGAAAACATACGTCGTGTTAGTATGGCAGATTTTTAGAATACATTGAATCAATAAATATTTTATATTATATTTTATAATTTTTAATATAATTTTATTCTTTGAAAGACGCAATTGATTTTTTTTACTATGAACTCTATTTAAAACTAAAATGTAAATATAGAGCCAAATATAAGTATAGAACTTTGAAATTTAAAAACTTGCTTAACTTTATTGTATTTATATTTTCGTATTAGATATCTGTAAATCTAATACGAAAATATAAATACACGTAAAACATACAAATTTTGTATATAAATGTAACTGTGTAGTGATTGCAATAGCAATTAGTGTAATACGGATTTGACGAAGCAACTCTGCTTCTTCAAATATTTATTATGAACACGTATACAGTACGTGTGAATTGATCAATATATGCGTACATAGATATACTACGTGGGTAGATAGAGAACTCATGTTTCTTGTACTCTTCAAACTCTACACCGGTCGTCTGGAAGACATTGCTTTTAAACAATAATATCGCGTATTACATGTACCTCGCTGTAAATATTTCTGTTTTCATTTTGGGTGTGCTAAAAGTGTTTTTGTATTTTTAAATGATTTCGTAATCTTCTACATATATTTTAATACAGATAATTTTCTACTAAATACATTTACCAACTAGAAAATTTAACCAGCAGTATCCCACGCAAAAAAATGCCATTGTTAGTGTCACTGAGTACGGAAGTCAGTTCACACTCGAATATAATTCTCATGCATTTTATACATATCTTGGTATAACTTTCCTGGCTATTTTTAAATTTACAATTGTCATTTGCACACGAAGTATTTGTTGCAATATCAAATAAACTATATGGGATACAGTTTATTAAAAAAAATTTCATACAGTATTATCAGCCCGTCTAATTCTCTCAGAATAACAGCGTTATGACCGTAATGATCACGATGACCAACTGAAGGTTGGCAATTCACATACCTTTGAGAATACTATGGTAAACTATTAAGTAGAAAATTCTTAAGTTAAAGCAAGTGACCATTTATTTCTGATATTCATATGACATAAAGGAGAGTATCTTCTGACCTTTCTGTAAATCTGTAAATCATACTGAGGTGTGACCACAGCGGTCACAGTCCTCAAACACAAATTATTATCTTAAATACAAAGGTAATAAACTATCTGCGGAGAAGATAAGCATTCATTGAATTATCGTGTTATATACGAAACAGGTGGTGGTATATAGGTGGCTCGTTACTATGCTGATAAATCAATTAGATTGTCTTGCGAACCATGCTGTTGACGCGTTGCCTACAAAACTCGCAGCAAAATATTGTTTGCGTTCATTAATCCAACAATGTACCTACACTTTAAAATACATAAATAACAACACGTAAATACCAGTAAGTCCTGATTTCCGACTGCAAAACGTTTATTTATTTGATTAACGTAGACAGTGTCTATTTGGTTACGCCAATTGAATCAAAACAGTTCCATCCCATACTGGATGGAACATGAGAGCAATTTCAAAAATATATCTTACAATATCAGATTGTTATTAATAATAACATTTTAGGTTCACGTTCGATGGTACTTCATTCAGAACAATAGCTACAAAGAAAATAAGATCTCAAATTTAAGCCTAATAGGCGTCCGCACCATCGGAGGCGTAAGCAACGATCATAGCAAGCTATATTTTCTTATCTTTACGTATAAATAAGCAAGATCATTTAATAAATAAATTGCTGGTGATAAACTTCTTATGCTGTAGTTTATGAAGCAAGTACAATAATGAAGTATCTTGTTATGCTTTGACGAAACCATTCAAATCTCAGTTCCATAGAAGCTAGCGTTCTATATTGCAATGTCACTTGAACTTCTTTAACTTCGCCTTTACAAGCGCAACCTTTTGAATGCTTAGTATTTGATGATGTTTATTTTGAATGGACAAGAACTGTAAAAGTAGTGAGAGAGCAATGTGGCTCTACAGGTTAGAGTGAAGCGACGCCACAGGTTGCTTCTGCAAGTTATTAACGATCCCGGAATAGCTCTTGTAAACTGGGCTCCCTCGCTGCCGACTGCCGACGAGGCGCAGCGGGAACCTAGCACTTCTCTATTGATACGAAATGGTGCGCTCAGCTCTCAACCAGTGAATGGCCTTTGCGTTACCACGTGCATGTTTCAAAATCTTTTATTCAATGTAACTTGAAAAGTTGTTACTTTTGTTTACTCAAAAGTTACGACAAACTTATACTGTTAATACAATCATACCAATGAATAGAATTAAGCAATTTGGATTTAACGATGTAAGATTTATTTCAGGGAATTTGTGGAAAAAATTACGAAATTTCTTCCAACAACAAATCCACTATCCTACGAAAACAATGATGAGTATTCAAAGGTGGAGTTTCAACAGGGGTTTCTATCCAAACTCTGGAGACATCACAGCTTCACCAATTTTTGACCTATAATAGGAATTTTAAACCCTAATGAGCACTGGCTTAAAGTTTTTGATAAGGGAGAAATATTAACATAAAGTATTTCAATTAAAACCTCAGGTGTAGCAACGTATTTATGCTGACTTCAGATAGGACTTCAATCCTGCTGTGGGGTGATAAGGAATGCCCACGACAGGGACTACTTATCTTCAGATGCACTACATACTCCCTTCTTACTTCTATGTCATAAATAAGTGCGGATAGATTATTTCACAAACCTGAGAAATTTATAAAAAAGTTCCTTTGCTGTTCCTATGCTATAGAAACACATAATTGTAAAAATAAGGAATAAATGCAAGCTTTTCTGTACAGGATATACAGAGGAGCAGCCTTCCACGCAGTTCACCGCGCAACTGCCGAGCGAGGTGAGCCCGGCCCCCGGCACCGCCTCTCAGCCGGCGCCTCAGCCTGTCTCCTACGCCCTTCTGCAACTCTCCGCCTCTGATTCCACTGAACAACCCTTCCTTCAAGTGCAGCTCCAGTCTTCGCCTGTCTCCCCCCCTCCGCCACCGGCGAGCGGCAAGTCTCTCTCTATGTGCTACACCAGTACCGGCACCCTTCTATCTCTACCGCCCAAAAAGAAGGACATATATCGGCCTTATTGCCTCGGCGACCGTGCATATCTTCAGCGACCGGAAGAAGACCTTAATGCGGCCCACGCCATCCTCGATCTCAGCCAACACGCTGTCTACTTGACTACCTCTCCCCGAGTCGAACCTCCTGCGCCCGAGCCGCCGGCACCCCCACCTGAACAGTCTACGCCTCCTCAAGACCCAGCGCCCGAAAAGCCGCGCGAAACAGTCGCATATACCTACGATGCCTTCTTTGTTAGCGACGGTCGATCCAAACGCAGAAACTACGCTAACGCCCCGGTAGAGAGCGCGCAGCAACCGGAACCCAAATCAAAGTACACGTGTAGCGAGTGCGGCAAGCGCTACGCCACATCGTCCAACTTATCACGACATAAACAGACCCATCGTAGCTTGGATTCCGTAGCTGCAAAGCGATGTGGCGAATGCGGAAAAGCTTACGTATCGATGCCGGCTCTAGCAATGCATGTGTTAACTCACCAGCTGTCACATGTATGCGGCGTGTGCGGAAAATTATTCTCACGACCATGGCTTTTGCAAGGGCATCTGCGCTCGCACACCGGCGAGAAACCCTACGGATGTGCGCATTGTGGGAAAGCTTTCGCTGATCGATCTAATCTACGAGCACATATGCAGACACACTCCTCTGATAAGAATTTTGAATGTGTACGTTGTCACAAGACGTTCGCTCTAAAGAGCTACCTCAATAAACATCAGGAGTCGGCGTGCGTTCGCGACGAAGATAATTCGGAGTCCGAAGCACCTGCTTCTGCAACCGGCTAAGTGCGCATCGGCGCTGTTGCAATGAGGGACCGTAACCAATAACTCATGGTTTAATCGTTAACGTAAAGTATTAATATGAATTTAGCTTGTTAGTCTAATATTATACATTTACAAGTTTAAAAATAAGAGCGCGATTGCGGCCCCTTGCGTCCTACGCCGCATCGGACCGCATCGCGACGAAATCGAGCAACGTTTCGCAAACAACGAATAAAGTACGACCCCGTAGCGCCGCGACTGCTGCGGCTATAGGCCGTAGCGACAGACGTCCTGATAACATGTAATATTAAATTATGTATATACTCGTCGATAAAATATACCCTTATATACATAGAAGTAACGAAATACGAATGAAACTAATATCTTTTGTAGGTGATTTTTACAACCGCAAAGTAGGTTAGAGATTTACGGTGTAAGTTTAGCGTCGAGATGCGAGAGCCGAGCGCCGAGCTCGTCAGTGGACGGAGGCGGAGCGCCCGGGCGCGCCGCGTCGTCCGTCTCGGTGAGGAACTTGCCAAAACTTTCCGTCCGAAGCTCCGCACACGCCGCCGCGCCCGCCAGCGCCGGCCGCCAGCGCCGGCCGCCCCGCGACAGTGCCTTAGCGGCGACCGCGCGCCGCACCCGTCCCGCGCCGCCCCTCGACTGCTCCTCGCGTCACGGTCCACGCTCTACTCATGTTCGTTCAAACTATTCAAACTTATAATGTGTTCCCGGTACTATTTCAAAGTTTTACGTGTCAACGCCAACGTGCGACTAAGGCACTTTTCTACGGATAGTAAAACTTATTACAGTTAGACTTTCTTTACAATTTTTGTTTATTAAGTTTAATGACTACACAGATGAGTAACACTGACATTGAGTGCTAAGTACTTTTTACTTATTAGCAATAAAAAAATAATTTGAATAACAGATGAAATGATATAATGAATAATTCTATTTACACCTTAAAATTTTGAATGGACTGAATAAATCTGAATAATCATATAAACAATAATTTTGGAAACAAAAAACGAGACTTATGATTATTTTGTATTGATATATATTATGAAATGCAAGCGAAAAGCAACGGGCGGGCGGCGGGCGCGCCATATCGGCCACAGGGACGGGGTGTGCCGCATCACTCAGCGTGCATGCCTTTAGTTTGAGCGTGTGTAATTAGAGTCAAGTCGAACATAACTGGCAATAAACTAACATAGACTAAGGTAGCATTAACACTAATTTAAGGAGGCAAGCACGAGGTGCTCGATGAAAATGGGTATTCGAAAAGCAATAATAACGTAGACATTAGTAAGTCGCACCGCTGTCGAGTAGACGCAGCAGACTATCCTACTTCTATCCCCGTAGCGTTCTGTAGCTCTCGTAGATCACCTGACCGTAGAGTCGGCTTCACGGCCAACCACGTCCCGAGAATTCTCTCGGCGTGTGAGGCGGCGCGGCGAGTTCTACGACAATAGTGACGTAGCTAGAATAATGCGTGGATATCGTCCGCTCGGTGTAGCCGACTCTACCATCCCTAGTTTATTAGATAGTGCCTCGCGAGTCAATTTTTTAAAAATGAATTTATTTTTAATCCTGTCAATTATGAGTCTCTTGTTTTAAAATACAAAGTTCCTGTATTTTTAACGGAGTGTTTGGGCCAGAGAAATTGCCTAACAGGTACATATTGGATGAGAGGTTATTTTGTTAATTTTAGAATAGGGCCATTGGTAATCAAAAAACTTCTGACGTAATTTTTTTTTGGTAAACACTAAATTCTCGTACGGATAAACAACTACAAACCATTGTTTTCCAGTCAATTAGCGTTCTAAAGCGGTCTGGGACTGAGAGGCACTCCTCCATACTAGTTATATTCCCTAATCCTATTTGTCATAGACGTAGTGTGCCACATTTATTATACCTACTCTCGATTATTTCATATTCATTATCATTTATGTTATCGACAAGCTTTACCAGGCGATGGTTGCGCGTTATAAGCAATATAAAGTAACTTGATAAGCAATACTACTATAGGGATAACGTAGATAATATCTATTGTTTAATAAATTTTTTGTAGATTTTTAGATATTTTTGGTGCTTTGGAGTACTATATGGACAACTTAATGAACGAATCTGACATCGAATATTAAGTAATTCATTTTATATTGTGATACGTTTTTTTTCAAAATTGTATTGTTCAACACGTTTGTAGTTTTTAACTTTCTATAATTTGCTGACTCACCCTTTAAAACTTTCTAGACCCTCTTAGATTTCTAGCCCTTCTCTGTAGTGTATGTAGACTTAATCGTGTACTCCTATGCATAATCCCTTCGATCTATTCTTTAAAATTTTATCTAACTTATCATTCCTTAGTGGTTTCTTAGAATCGACATGATACCAGCTTCTTCAAAAATCTAAAACGAAATATTTTATTCGAATATTTATATTAACGTTATTGTAATTGTAGTGACTATACAGATAAGTAACATTTAACTATTAATAGTAACGAAACCAACTTATATACAAAAATATATACCTACATTTAAATGTAAATATTTCCCTGTGTACCAAATTTCCTTCTTTACAATTTTTGTAGTTGTAAGTAGATTTACCTATATTTATATAGCAACGATACAAAATATGTAGACATAACATAGCGAGTCCACTTTAGACTTGATAGTATCACAAAATACATGATAACTATACATTTACTTACTAAATATTTAAGCATGGACGCGATTCATATTTAGGTACATTTATATTATATTCACATAAGTACGTAACTATAGTGATTCTTACTCCAATTTAAGCAACCATTAACGGTCATCTATAAAGGGAATCGACAGACACGTACCGATGTTTTAAATGTTGCACATACTACAAGTTACGCTCCAATATTTATGCAAGATACTGTTGGCTCCGACAGTTCTCTTTGCAATGCGACGATAGAGAAATTGGAAAGTCCGTAACAAAGTTTGAGATGAAATTCAAACTACAAGTTTATTTTAAACGTACACGAACTTTTATAACGTGATGTGGTTTTGAAGATTTTTAGCAATGAAAAAAATGTTTTCATGCATACAATGGTTACCAGTCGCACCTATTTCAACAGAACGTTAGATGAATTAACGCTGCATTGTGGTGGTGGAAGTCGTGATTGTTGTTGGTTCTACTAAATTGTTGTTCGTTCGAGAGTTTCCTACACCAATTAACACTTTGACTGCAGCAAACTCACCCGTAGTGTTTCACTGTCTGAGTCACACGTGCGGTTAGCACGCTACCCCCTGTGTGTCGCCATACTGAAACTCACCTGTTATGTTGCGCGCTCCACGGGTGGATAGTTTCGTATATTAGCCGCCGCAGTCAACGTGTTAAATCGCATCAATGACTGAACGAAGCGCGCATTGCCTCGCTGTTTTATATCGTAACCGTACAAAGTTAACATGTTGATGCGACGGTTAATATTCGAAACAATCCACCGGTGCGGCGCGCAATACAACAGGTGTGTTTCAGTACGGCGGCACACACCGTATGCGTGCGAGCCGCACGATGGCTCGGACAGCAAAACACGAGAGGTGCGTTTGCCGACGTCAAAGTGTTAAGCAACGTCAGGTGCGGGTGGTAGTTGAATGGGTGACCGCTAGTGGATAAATTTCATGTGCACTATCGTGTTTCATGGGCACGTTAATTTCTCGGTCCCGGTTATCACTGGAGAGCAGTCGTTAATCCTTGTTGGAGGCCTTGTGGGTTTGAAGACATCAGATAGGTGCCAGGCCGCTAACCCGTTTCTCCGCTATTCCGCATTGGAACAGCGTGATGGACTATGCTTCAGACCTCTTCCAGTTATGAGGAGAGAAGCGGGGCCAGCGGTAGGATATAAAAAGAGTTGCAGCCAATGATTGGATTAAGCTATTCACCCCCATATTTCCTACTTTTCTTCTCGATATCTATAACTATAGATATCACTGGAATATTGGTGAGGAATATTTATTTAGAGACTACGGTATCACCAGCCGATTAAAAAATATAAAAATATTTGAAATTACTTGTCATGGATTGCAATTACACAAATAGATATTAATTTTTAAAAAAACTTAACGAATAAAATTGGACTGAACGAATTATATTCCCCACAATACGTTTGATCAAGCATTTAGAACGTCTTTACGGTTGGTAAAGCCTGAGCATCGTATTTTGTATTTGTAAAAATATAAGCGAGAAAACTTGACAGTGCGCGTTGCGGTGTAACGACGATCGAGCGCGGCAGCAAATTGTATTAAAATTTATTGTAGCATCAACAGTTGTGTAGGCATCTAATACAATTTGTATTTCCATTTCACTACACGTACCACGTCGTCGTCCCGCAACTCGTCAACAATAAAACATCGGTATCGTAACTGACACATCTCGGTTGAAGACTTGCAATGCATCCGATTAATTGCAACTTAAATCGCTTGATGTGGTCGCAACTATACTGCCCACAAATATTAACTTCGCTCGTGTTAAGCTAATGTGTTCTATGGCGAGAATGTAGCACAAACGATGGTGAATGCTATAATCGTCTAACTAACTAAAAGCAATCTTTCAGTGATATTATAAAAATTAAAATGTCCAAGATAGCAATACATAAGCAATAAATACATACTTTAGAATAATATATACTTAAAACTATTCGATTATTTATAGTCTTTAGTGGTTAACTAGCGATAATCAACGAAAAGCAATATTCATAAGGGATATCTAGTTCGTACTGCAGTGATGATTGAATGGTGATGTATATACAGTCCTCACAATACACGTGGCTAATAAGTAGACTGCATTGAAGTGATATAGTATATTTTTAAACAATACCGACATTTGATTTGACGTGTATTGCTTAGAATTGTTCTACAAATAAAATAACCGATGCCTTTATTGTAGATGATAAAATAAATCCATAGGTAGGTACTATTAATGAGCGGCAAGTACGATCCTTTTGAATCTATAATGTAATTATATAGTACGCATGTAATTTGCTGTACCTTTCAGAGTTTTGGTCTTCAAACGCTAAGATATTTAGACGCAAATTGGAATTTCTATCAGCGCTATTTCCATCGAACTGTTGTAATTTCAATCCCATTTACACATACCTTTGTAATATCAGTCGAGACTGCATGCAGTCGGATATATTTAGCTCTCGATCGTAACATGAAGTGGACAGGCGAAGCAACGTCGGGTTCAGATTAAGCTAATGTATAGCATCGAAATACCTGTCGATATCTGGAAATTAGCCACTTAGACTTTGACAGATCTAAAAAAGGCATATTGAAATTTGAGATCTCTAACACCGTTTGAATACACCGAGATTTATTTTTCCTACACTAATTACATCTCAATATAGCTGTTGTATCATCTGCAAAATAAGTTATACGTAGTAAGTATTTATCAAGATATTGCAAATAGACGACTGGCCGCAATAAGCAGTGAAAAATGCAACGATTATATTGGATTAGCAGTAATATTAAGAAATATTTTATAATTATAGCGGTAATAGAAATTAAAACAACGATAGCAATATTATCGAAGTTAACAACGAAAAAATTTATTTACTCGCAATACTGAGTGACATCCACGAAAGACATATTTATAATCGTGTAAAATGCTAGTTTATATAAGTAATTTGTATTATTAGTGATACAGTTAGAAACCATTATGAGTAAGTACGTATCGAGTAAGTCAAAATATAATTTCAATTTATTTTATCCTCCCACTCAAAATACTTTCGCTTCTTACCTCACACGTTTCAGGTGATATAATTATACATATAATACATAAAATTTTGTGATACACCTATATTTATACATCTTGGTTGAATATTTCTAAAGCGCACATTAAACCAATCGCTGTCTTGTCAATTTAAAAATTGGTTTCAATTGCATTCTGCTATAAAATTTTGACGAAGAAAAAGGCGCGACCTACTATGATAAAATTAATTTTGGTTATCAATGGTAATTTTAATCCATACAACACCACATGTTGATACCTACTATCCTAAATAAAATTGTAAATAAATCCGCTTTCATATGCTTTTCAAACATAATACTTTAAATCGAGGTAGAGGTATCTTTTTGTTAGGTATCTATTTTAATAATCCGTTTCTTAAAACTCCCATTTTATTAATTATTCTAGTCAATATGTAGCATTTAGGCAATCTAGTCATTTAGTGGTCAAAAGACATTTTGTAAACATATGTAGACCATTAGGAGTAGAAAGAGAGGTGATTATTACACATGTGATGCATTGTAGTGTGTGAGAGTGAGTAGGAAGTACCTATATCTAGAAAGAGAGGTATCGTAGGTTAAGATGGTTAAGATGTGAGGACATTTAACAAATTTGCCTTACAAGGTTTTAAAGAAAACTCAGTAATTTAAAAAGCAGTGAAATCTCGAATTTCGCCTGCATTGGATTTAAACAAGCCACTTAGTGATGAGATTCAGCGCATGCGCTCTATTTACTATTTCCAGCAATTTTTAACGTTCAAATAAGGAGACGTGGATAGCAATTCAATTTCCATTTAGCCCGAGATCATCTCAATCTTATTTACAAGTATGTGGTGCAGTGCACCTACCGTAAAATACATAGCTTGCATCGTAAATACAATACATCAGAACAGAAACACTTATATGTCACGCAAGCATATTATGCTTGTTCGTGTTGAAGACTAGGCTCATCATCACTTCTAATTCCCGAATATGACTACCAAGAACCGGTGTGAATGACATTTGTTAAATTGATGTGGTATCTATTTATAAAAAAATGAGACCAAATATAACGCACTTAAGGCTTTGTCATCCTTTATGTCATGTATTTTCAGATCTTCGTCGTTGTAGATATCATACCTAACGAAGGAATATTCCTATAACTAACGTTTGTCATTATAATTTTGGAAATTTTAGATAAAGTAACGATTAAGTAAACGTATATTATACCCAATTACTTATGCGTAGAAAGTCAATTTTTTAATTCAATCATTCCTTCCTATTATTCAATTATTATATACCAAAGTACCTACAGAGTTAGTTAACTTTGCATGAATTATATAATGATATTACCTATAATATTATAGCATTAAAACTATATGTAACGTAAGTCAATATAACGCTACCGGTCGTCATCTCATTGTAACTCATTAAATATATCGGGTATCATTAAGATAATTTTAAGGTCACACCGATAAACCGATAGCATTTGTTTACGGAACACGTAGATTTCTCATTAAAAGGCAACCATTATTTAGAGTCAGGTTCATTTATGTCTTAAAAGATATAGTGTTACAATAATTTCTTTACAAATTTACCCAAGTCTAACCATTGAGGTTGGTTCGTCTTTTGACATTCACAAAGGTCACAGATTTTTACGTACCGCTACGAACTTCGGCACAAAATTCCCATTACCCAAATATTTTCATTAAGTTCAGAGACTCGTTAGATTATTTCAAAATGGCGATGCGAAGCGAGCTAATTTTTAAAAAAAATCTCCAAATATATATAATGCTAGCTACATTTCATTCAAAAACCACATTAAGGCTAAATTTTTATATACATAAAGTAAACATTAATGAATATTTTGAGCAAATCAAAACAAAAAAATATTAATATGAAATCTATCTAGATAAATACGTATTCAGATGATTTATATCCCCCCTTCCGGCCTTTGACTAAGAAGTTGAGAATTATTTGCTAATAAAATATGTGCATTCAAAGTCTTATTTGGTCGGCAATTTTTTTTCAACACTATAAGACAACATTTTAAAATACAATTAAAAATTGATGTAATTTTAACTTTAAGCAAAATGTCTCCATTTCGTTCAATTCTTTTATAAAATTACCTATTAGTAACTATATTTGAGTAGCTAACTGAGTCTTCGATGCATTATTTTTAAATGATTACTAAGTTTACTAACTATGTATTTTAGCTCTTAAAATTTTAATTGTACAAAATTCGTTTTTAGACTTTTAATTAGCAGAACTATGGAACGGAAAACTAGTATTTGTCTAATTCAGTCCGTATCTTCCAGTATAAATAATAATATATTTAATTACTTTTCTGTACCTACTGTCTCTGTGTATCGACATTGTTTTATATAACCAAATATAAGTTCCGACTAAAAGACGGACATAGTCCAACGACACATACCATAGTCATCTCGTATATTTTCTATGTAGACATAACTGTTATTTTTATCAGATTATGTTTGAAAATTGTTGAAATTTCAATACTAATGATGAATTAAAAGTCTAAAAATTATGTACGTACACCACAAGCATGGGTTTTGTATTTGCCTATATATAAGAAGGCGGTCAATTTATTACATTGTTATTGTGGAAAAATCAATTGTAACTTTAAGAAAAATGTCTTCAAACCAATTAATACTTCCATGCAGCCTTTAACTATCATAATTAAATAGCTAATAGACTTTCGTGAATCTACAGAATATTTTCAATACGTAGTATTTACCTATGTATTAATCTTTGCATAATAGCTATTGTACTGACTTTATAATCAGACATTTAATAAATGAAATTTTTAAAATCAAAAATTTTGTCAATATAACACCAAATTATCTTAGTATTAGAGTATAAGCTCTGGTACTTATCCATTAGAATATGAACTTTTCAAATGGAAACATCTATTTATTGTACCTAAATTTACTGAGACCTAAATTTTAGGCGAAAGAACTAAACGAAAGTAAATAAATGTGCGAGAAGTTAAAGATGAATTTAACAACCTTATTTAATATTTTATAACATTACAAGAAACTGCAATTATCTTGTAGGTACGTTCGTAGTTATACAATAATATGAATTCAGCTGATGTCCTAATTATCTTTGGATTAATTCGAGTTTCGAGGAACTTCTTATAATGCACTCATACTATATGATTTGGAACTAAAAATATTTGAATGTAGATAATATCTTCGTTTTTCTTATTCATAGATTAGGTCAATAGAATCGTGTTTAAATATTTTTGGAAATATTAATTTACTATAATAATTTAAAAAGCATTTCCAATAAGTTTATAAGATATATCTGACGTTATGTTAAGCACTTGTTTGCAATCAATTTACTTTGTTTTATTATTGTTAATTGTTCTATTCATTTATAATTGTTTTCGATGAAATTGTAACATAGTTAATAAGTTCCCAAACGTCGAATCACCGATACCATCATGTGACCGTGACCGTGAATGGTGGAGAAATATTTTTACCTATTTATAAAATAATGTGTTTAACCATTTAGAGATAAGGAATAAAAGCCAATCATGGCAATGTAATCGTTTTCTAGGTTCAGGCAGGATTAGTGTTGCGGGTCGTAAAATTGAAGTAATCCCCAAGTATTGCGACTCTAAATTTCATTTAATCATATTAGAACATATTGTAAAATGTAGATATTTAATGCACAAACATTAACAATATTATATTTTAAAATGCTCCTTTGCGATTTATGTGACATCCAAGTACTTCACTCGATCTGTGCAGCCTGTGCTATCTATCTGTGCATACTAAAACAGGGCATTCTTGAACTTTCCACTTATCCTAAGTATTTGATACATAAAAGAACATGCCACAAAAGTACCAAGTTTTCAAAGAGAAACATGTTTTATACGCACAATAGTATTATAGTGCCCTATGGGTTTTTCATTTAACATTCAGCATTGGTTCAAAAAGTAAAATGAAATATGAAATATAAATTCATGCACTTTAATTAATAAACATAATTTTAAAAACGAATTGTTAACTAATTATTCACAAATCGAATTATAAAAATATGATGATGGACTACGAAAGATTCATAAAGACCTTTGGAGAACAACAGTGCCCAGCAAGGCATAAAAGGATTGTAGCCAATGAGCAATTTATTAAAAGTTGACATCAGGGCATAGATATGACCGATCCATAGATTTAGAACATACGTGAAAAAGCTCTAAATCTATGGACGAATCCCTTGCTAAAATAAATAGATCAAGTGAAAAAGTGTCATTTCCAAATTATTTTAGTGTTTCTTTAACCACAGAAAACCTATCCTACATAGCTACCTATCTGTTCAGATGTCTATGGTAGGCGGTTATTTTAAATTAAAAGAAAATAATGAACTGTTTACAGTTTATCAGTATTTGTTGAAGTATTTACGTTTCACTTAATAATTACCGAGACAATTGTCTAACTTTTTCATTTATTGTGTATAAAATCAGACATGGGCATAAACGACTGCATTCTATAATTCATATAATTGTTCAGTGAAACATTCCTGATGTTTACGTAACTAGCAAGCCGATTTTGTATTTACTACTTACTACATCTGAAGGCATATATTGATTTTTATGTATCTGCGAAATTGGTTTAGATCAGTCGTTATTTTAGAAGTAAAAAAATGATCAGTGAAGTACTTGCGATAAAAAAATATCGCATGCATTGGTTGTATGCCATTATGTTGAATTAACAAAAGTTGTATTTAGTTACAAGTGTTGCTAGTAAGTAATTATTTACAAATCGAGTGTATAATTAGAATTACAAGCTGCCCATATTTTACTTTGTCGTAATATTATTTTTATTCTTCATAAAAATAAACTGTACTGTAATAACCATTTGTTTTCTTTCTCACCCGTGTTACCCTCACCTATGATATCCTGAAACACATATTATCTTATGAATTTGTCTCTTTTTAAAGTGAAGCCTTGAATTATACACATTTTATAGTAAAAACTGCTAACAAAACAAAGACGACCCTGTTCGAGTCGGCCATCTTGTCATGGGCAAGTTCATGGTTCACAATTATACCACACATCCAATATTAGATACTTATAAATATCGTATAAGAATTAAACATAAAAATTATGATAAAATTATTCTTATGACTCCTTTAAAAAATGTAAATTACATATAAAAATATTTCTTACATAGATGTAGCAAACAAGCATGGTGCCCACATAGTGATGGTCACTGCCGCCCATAGATATCTGTAATCAACTGGAAATAGGATTGAAGTCGTACCTTAGGTCAACCGCATATACGTTACTAGCCCTGACAACTTGGTTGCAATGCTGTGTCTTTCTTACCAAATCCTTCAAACCAGAACAAAGCAGCGTTTAACAGTTTTTATAAAGAAGTGACGCCACTACCGGATTCGACACATGAAGGTTCTACCGCCATCAAGAAAAAAATATATATAATTTTATGAATATACATTATTTCTGTTGACTTCGAGCGGATGCCTGCCAAATCTCTGGCGAGACTATAAGAATGTGACAAATGGCCACCGACTATTCCTTTTATACTAATGAAGTAGATGGTCGTCACAATACCAAACGCGGGTATATTCGTGATTATAGGGAACCACACTCAATATTTATTAAAATACTCTCCTACCGCTTGACATGTTATGTTAAGTGTCAGCCAATAATATCTGTTGTTAACATTTCACAAGACAAAATTGTAAATAGAACCGAGACAAAAACACATTTTTATATATGATTTTACAAAACCTAAGAAATGTAAAATAGGATAATTTTACTTGCCTGTATGAAAAAATCATAATTATGACACATTATATTTAACTTACACATAATTTAAATTATATGTAATTATGTGTGTTATGTGTAGATTATGTAGATTCGAATATGGAAGAAAGGATGAAAGGAAGCCTAGCAGGATCCAAAGGGTTGACCACCAATAAAACAAATATTTTAAATTTATAGCATTCCTTTATTTGATGCGTAATACAAACAAGAAAAATCTTTATCCACTAATCGCTTGTTACATGACTGGTTATCTATCAAATGGATTGGAATCTAGAATAAAAGGTAACAATATTATCGGAAAGGGTAACCATAATCATTTTACGGGGATTTCACTGTTATTTTTCAGAATATCTTTCAAACATTACCAAAACGTGTATAACATCTATAAACCCCAAACATCTCGTTCGATCATCTATTTCATACAATGTAAAGAAAATAAAAGGCGCGTCGCACCATTTAAATAAAATATAACAAAATTTTGTATAAACTAATAATGTATAAATCATAAGTACAAAATATAAACCGAATATTACACCGAACCTAGATAGATTACATAAAAAATCACTTAACATTGCACGCTTATATAATCACATAGAAGACTGTATAAATGATTATTATTATTTAAATTGATTTGAATCGGAAACAGGTCACTGATGTATATACGACAGAACCTCTGCACACATCGTTTTGTATTTCATCAGTCACATAACGCGTATGGTTTCTCTTACTTCACTATCCCATTAATGCCCGCAACAAAATTCGCGCCGTGTATTTCAAAGGCAAATTTACTTCGCATCACTAACGACTTCTAATGGAAACGATTTATAAGGGAAACGGTACAAGCTTAGCAATTATTATTATGTCTACCTCGTTTGACTAGGGTTTACAGTAGACGCTGGTTGCAGGAAGTCTGCGAAGGCCAGCGTACGTCACACTGAGCCGTGTAAAGCGCTAGCAGTAACTATAAATCCGATTACAATACACTATACAACTACCACGTTCCTCCAACCGGCGTCCTCTATAAGTATTATTAACTAATAAAATTATTGCAACACTAAAATAAATTATTGATTCCATAATATATGTCATAAAGGTAAGGTAAATATTAAACACATTAAATTATAGCACTTTACCTATGAGTACATAGTTACTATAGGTATGGGAAACACATTCATAATAAATAAGATTGGTAAATGGACATTCTTAATTTACTTTTGCACCATTAGATAAATGTATAAGTAATGATCAATACTGTATCGCCGCGACCTGCGTCATTTCACATTTACGTCGATTTTTTGTTAGTAATTTTGTAGTATATCAGTCTAGTTAACATTTTCGTTGTTGTATGAAAGTAACGTTTTGTCCGCAACATTGTGAGCATTTAGGGTGATATGATACAACGGTACAAAAATTGCCAAACTTAAATCAGCTTTGTTAGTATCCAGAACAATGTTTATTACACATGTCAATCCCGCTACGAAAGCCTGATAAAATACAAATACAGTTTATAATTTTATATCAGCTCTGTTAGTATCCAGAACATTATGTATTTCACGTCACAATCCCGCCACGAAAGCCTGATAAAATACAAATACAATTTATAATTTTTATAACATTAGTAACGCAACGCAATCCTACGGGCGACACAGTTGTTTCATACACAAAGTGAACCACGTAAAAACTAAAACACAACACTAATCTTCAACGAGTGCTAATATATTATCACATTTCGCATTAGAATATTAGTCTTCGTATCATTAGCATATTGTACACACTCGCGAAAGATTATAACTAACGTCTAAACAATATTAAAGTTATATAAATTGTGATGCAGATGTCAACCACAGCCCACACGGTCGGCGGTCGATAAGTGTTAAATCGACCGCATGAGAAATTTTGTTCACTATCATTATAAAATCTCCAATAATAAACTAATACTATCTATTATCTAAAACTACAAAATTGAATTATTTGGTGGTTATATCTTGTACATTATTCCTAAATGAGATTAAGCTTACACCTAGGGCCGGTAAAGGGTTAAATAGGTACCTACTACGCTTTGTACACCGACCCGCGAACAAATTACGTTACTGAATGGCATCCAGAAGATTCAAAACATTAAGAGTCATGTAGGCTTCTGATTATTTGAAACGCATCCAGGTTGCCATAGAGTCATGTAATTAGATTTTAAGGCCCACAAAAGGACGACGTTCAAAGTGAATAACATAATACAATAAATGTTTAAAAGGGTGAAGCGCTGGTATTCAGCTGAAAGTAAGCACACAGAATAGCGATTACATGAATATCAATAAAGTGTTCAAAGTCCATAAAGAGCCGTGCACTCTCCATTCCACGAGTACCAGAAACGTTTGATGTATGACGTGCGTCGTTTGATATGTGAACGTAAGTATGATGAACACACACACAATTTGGTGAGATGTAACTACGGCACGTGTTGCACACACACACGAGTTTGTGCATCTCGCCCGAATTCCGTATATGCCTACAACACGAACCAGTGATGTGAATAGGCAATAATGGATTTTGAGGGACCAACTCTGGGGTAACATAAATCAATTCATAATTTGATAATTTCTACCAAACTCTAAAATTGAGGAATATTATGTCTACGCCGACCTGCAACCCTTAAAAATCCCTTTATTATGCCCAACAACCAAGAGTGTATACTGTAGCTTCGTAAGAGGTACTAAAGATCGAAAATACACCTCTAGAGTGAGAGGAATGACTAACGATTTAAACTGATGTTGAAGTTCGAAGATACACTCTTATTGCTGGCATCCTATTCACAGACACGACTTACACGTTGAGGAGCGTCGCCGGCTTCGTCGACGTACACACGTAAACGTAATCTGACTCGGAGTCGAGGCGTGCGCGGCTGGCCCTGCGTTAGGCGGTGGCCACTTGCCACACTATCAGGTGGCTCTTGGAGGCGCGGTCCGCCAGCGAGCTGTGCCCGCTCGACGACCCGTCCTCAGCCACCACCACGCTGTCCTCCATCTCTGAATCCGCTGTCGAAACGTAACACTGTCAGCTCACCTCACCCACGAGTCGAGTGATTCATCGGACCCACATCCGTAATGCCTGCTCTTGAAATTCTTTTTTCAAATGGAGATAATCAACAATGCTATGAAAAAATAATATAATCATGAAATTAAATAACGAGCTATTTTATCAATCCCCTACAAGACTTCAGGCATTACGTATGATGGCGGATTAATCACTAGCCATAGAACATGTTAAACAAAATCATCCTGCACCCAATAGTAGAATTTTCTAGCCATACATATATAGAAATGAAAACATAGCGACAAGTGTTCATTTTACTTGCACTAAATACCAATAGTATTTTTATAACGACAAATCCAATAAGAACAAACCGCTCTGCAATAATTTTATCTACACTGAGGACACACACAACAAAATTCTTTCATATTAAATTATTCAATACAGATAAATAATTTTAGGTGATATACACATGTTAAATTTATTCAAACGAAATATTCAAGACGCCACGACATTGAATCTAAGATAATGTAAAATTTGTTCAATGTAAAATTTGCTTCTGTTCGGGACATCTAAAATGAAGGCACATCAAGTGAGATTGCTCCGTAACAAGTAACAAGGAGCAGCCATCGAAGTTGAGCTATCAAGTCCCATCCAACTTGTAGCTAACTTAATCAATCAAATGTTAACTTGCAGGTATCGATAACTTAATAATTGTTTTAAATCGATAACTTAATAAGTGTCTAGCTAGATATTGATAAAATTTCTGAATTGAGTACTCTTGTAGGCCCGTGGCCCTGAAATAGGATCGACACCTTGACATATCTGAAATCGCAGACAAAATTAGCAATATACACGTTAGCTAAAATTAGTAAAATTAATAATTTACATCGCAAATTACTTGCTACATTTATAAAAGTGACAAAACCGAACAATACCAATATATCAGTAGATTCGTTTTAATATTTCTATGTAATTAAGAATTTATTTATGTAAAGAATTTTGACCTCAAGACAACGTAAGGTCGTCGACGAAAGGC
>DWKL01000353.1:0-19790 GCA_018249415.1 Phareas burnsi | reverse complement strand
ATCACATGAAACATACGTTATATTTAGTTTAGTTTTTAGTTAGTTTAAAATTAATTGGTAACATTTTAGCATAATTGAATAGGTAAAGTTGAGTTGCAGTGTTTGAAAAATCCATTTTCTTAAAAGCAAATGGTATGCCATGCCGTAATAACACATAATAATTCGCAAAAGTATTAAGGTATGTAAGATCTAAAACCATGAATAAATGAAACATCTAATAGGTATGTGAAACATAAAAAATATACTTATTTTTTTTTTTTTACTTTTACCTTAGTACAATAAATTTATGATAAAACAAATCGGCTCATTATTATTAAGCAATCAATTTTGATTTCAAGTAACTTTTTTTTTATATGTTTGTAAAGTAGCAAACGAGCATGCAGGCCACCTGATGTTAAGTGGTCATCACAGCCCATGGACACCCACATTGTTGTAAATGGATACGTCACTTCCTGAGGACTATGATGGTCGCCTCGCTATATGTGTGCCTGGCAACCGCACCTCTCCAACCAAACAACAACTTCTTTACGGCGGACTATGAGGACGGAACTTCCTACTATTATTAGAACTATTTTTGTTAGATTTGGCTAATCAATTAAAAATCTTTCAATTTAGAGACTCCTTGTTAAATAACATAAACCGCGTTTAAATCTAAATGTATTTTTAAAGTTTGGATTTTACAGTTACATTGTAACTTTTTTACATGCAGTATAGTGGGGCCGATCTCTAAGTTAGTTTTCTTACTTCCCAAAACTCCTATATTATATTTGGGGCGACTATAACCTATGTATCTCTAATACAAACATAACTACGAAAAATCAGAGTTGCGTGAGGGATTCAAATATCTTTGTTTCAGTCAAACTATGCAACTGGAATTTGGGCTACTTAACTGGTATCTAACGTCTATTATAAAGCTATAATTTGTACATAAGTATCTATCTATAAGCCTTTTGAGGTCCGCTGCTGGACATAGGCCTCCCCTAATCTGCGCCACTCCAACCGGCAATGTGCCTTTTAAATCCATATAAGCATATCAAGTGTCAAGACATCTGGTTCCCATAAAACTATAAAATATTTGAAGACTGTGACTTTGTATGATTTTTATGGACGGAAAAAAACATAATATATTTAGCCTATATCGCAAAATATAGATAGATAGATAGATTTAATGTTATTCAAATAATGATATCTACCTAGGTGGAAAACTAAATAGAAATTTCATTCTGATAATAGGCTAAACGTTCTCTCAAATAAACACCTTTTATTCAAATAATTATTTCTATCATATACTTAGGCGGAAACTCAGTAGAAATTTTACTCTAATGATAGGTCAAATGTTCTCTCAAATAAAGGCGTGTTTAACTATGAATTCATTAATATAAGAATTAAAGTCAACATTAACATCAAAAATTCCTTCTAAACTTTTCTAATCTCAGTAATCTAATCTAAGTGCAATACTTGTACATACATATCTACCTAATACATACTTAATGCCCCGGATTTTTACAGACGCCATGTAAATGTCTTTGTAACACTTTCTGCACATTTATGTTAAACCGTTTAGTCAGCGGACGCCGCTAAATCAGCTTATCCAACTCATTTTTCCTCCATTTAATTTGAAAATATAGTAATTTCATGCTAAAACATTTATTTTATGACCATACACCATTCCTATGCACTCGGATTGTGAATGTTTCTATCAGAATGCAAGTAATAATCCAGAGAAGATACTCCCACAACTTACCTCGTACAAACTTACGTACAACTTTATAATATCGTTATAAATTAAAGTCATTATACTTGATTATAATTGTATATTATAATACATTGAAATCATATTAAATTTAAAAATCATACTATTATATATATGCATTTTATTATAGGTAATTTTAATATAAGTTCAATAAAAAAAAATACGCATGATTCTCTTTTCAAATTAGGAATATCATATTTTTAGGATATTTTGAATGACGTATATACATTTATAAAATGTAAAAACTAAAATGTGTCATCGCTTTGACCTTTACGTACATAACGCACGTCCCCTGCCAGATAGGTACTAAGAACATTATTGGAAGATCGCTCTTAACACGTTCGCTGACTTGACCAGACACGGTTGGTGTCGATCCGTCATTGTTTTTTGATAAATTTGGTAAATCAAATTTAATCAAGGTTTCAAACATAAATAATTAAAGGTTTATTATGTAAACGTGTGTATGTAGCAAATAGGCAAATTCTATATAAAGAAAATTATAAATGTTCGTTTGTACAACATTGCTAATCTTAATTTTTTTACTGATTGTTATATTTTGACACAACATAGTATTTGAATAAGCACGTGTTTTATATACTTCCGGCATGTAGATGTCACACTTATATTACGTTAAAAACATTTTCATCAAAAACGCTATTTAAAATGTGCTCTCTTTTTTATTACAAACTATCTGGCTGGACTTCAGCAATCTGATAAAAAAACTATAGATATATAAAAAGATAAAGATATAAAAAGATACAATAAAATCTCTATCGTGAATCAAGAGTCACATGTGCATTAAATATCTATTAACGGCAGGACTAAGTTAGAATTTCAGACTAAGCCACGTCCCTGATTTTTCGAAGTTATGTGCGTATTCCAAATTATTATATCATTTGCTTAAACGACGACGGAAAACATCGTGACAAAACCTACGTATCTAAGAAGTTTTCATAAAGTTGTTATAAAGCGTGTGAAGTCTACTAATCCGCATTCGGTCGACCCGGTAGACTATGGCCTAACTCTTCTCTTTCTAAAAGAAGACTCGTTCTCAGCTCCGGGACAGTAATGGATTGATGGTGATGAAATAAATTTTATTCACATACATAGATGGGTAAATTTTATCTTGCTTATTTACAATAAGTTCTTCAAATGGTGGTACAATTTGTGTTATGGCAGTAATGCTGAAGAGAATGTGACTCTTCAGCAAATTAGGCACAAGATAATTTATTTATTAATTAAATTAAAACTTTATTATTAACATTACAGCATATACATATAAAAATAACTAAACTGAAAATTAAAAATTACAAAATTTAAAATTAATTTCTAATGAAATTCGGGACTGTCAGTAGGCAATAAAAACTAAAAACTAAACTATACATAACAATATTTTATTTAATTTTATTATATTTTTAATAAATAAATTACGAACCTTACAAAGCGGATGTAACTCTATAAGTATTATCTACCACTCAGCCTTAACGCTAAGCACAAAACTTGGCAATATTATTATTATAACAAAACTATAAGCATTTTTACTACATATTTATTTATAATATATATTTATATTCTATTGGCTGCACCTTTAAGTCCTACTGCTGTACACGAGCCTCCCCCTACAACTGGGGAAGGCCTGGACCCGACTCCTGCTCGCTACTTCAATTGGGGGAGAAACGGGTTAGTAGTCAACCCGTGTCGGATGTTTTTAAACCGCCCACAAGGCTTCCGAGAAGGTTTAACGACTCCTATCCTATGATAACAACCGGTACCGATAGCTGGACGTGTTCTGCAAAGCACGGAAGCGCGCATGAAATTTAGTCACTAGCTTATCCAACAAACTACCCACCGCGCCCGACGTTGCTTAAGTTTTTAAAAGGCTGATGGATTGATGTACCCGTGATCGACGTCCGTTCATAATTCGGTATCGATTCCAGATGTTCATGGGCTGCAGTGACCACTTTACATCGGAAGAACTGCGTTGCTCGTTTACTACTTATAAAAAGTTCTGTATACAAGACTTAAAATGATAACCAACTACTTGTTTTAAAAAAGCCACGAACTTCTTATTTTAAGAGTCTTTTGCAAATCAACCTAATTCTCAATGAACTCATTAAAATGAACAGCATTTATGAAAATTCAAAAGGATATATTTTTAATATTAATACGGCGCTTCTTTTTCTTTTAATTATAAAGAATTATGTTGTCATCAGAAAAGTAAATTTCTATCACTAGGTTGGTATCTACTTCATTTATTCTCAGTTTAAGTAATATAACAGCTGTACATATCTTTTGCGATGTGCTTTAACGGCAGCTCATCTTTAATGAAATTTCTTGCTCGGCTCAATTAAACAAACAAAACAGACGCGGATGAAAAGAAAACAGCGTTGGATCAAATGAAATTATCCCCAATTAAAACGTACTAACCTAAAACCGTTCGCGCTAAATTTTCCCGCCCTGTCAAAACTCAATTTGTCAAGTCAAACATCGTAATAGCGGCGCTTGGGGTGTTTTGTCCACAGAACATATATCTACCAGAAATACCTTTTGATTTTTTTTGCATTCACTTATGTATATGCTTCTGTTACTTGTATTTTCTGCCATTTTCTTGCAATATTATTTTTTCTTTATCTTTTTCTTATTTACTATATTAGTATGTAATAAAGACTGTATTTTTTACGTAATGGAAGAAGCGAATGAATGTACAGCGCACCTGATTTTAAGTGGTTACTGCCGCCCATTGACAGACTCTAAAAAGTAGATATAAGAATCGTACCTCAGATATTCTGTTGCAGGATTAAGTTGGAACGCCTTATATTAGATTATCTGCTTTACATACTACATTTTTCAAACCAGAACACAAGAAATAAGTGTAGAGATAACCTACGCAATTGAACCACAGAGTTCTACCATTTCTATTGCATTGTATTGTACCTACTATATACTCCTATTAGTGTCTATGTTTATTAGATTGCACAGTAGGGATAGCCTAGTGCTAAGATTCTGGCGTGCGGGCTGCTCGAAGCTGGGTGTCCGCGGTTTGAATCCGGCACACAGTTCTGGTTTTTCAAAGTTATGTGCGTATTAGAAATTATATTATTATCGGTAAAACAAAACATCATCAGGAAATCTTTACACCTGAAAGTTAACTGTAAAGTTCTTGAATGTGTTTGAAGTCTACCAATTCCATCTCATTTTAGATGGAAACCCGTGCCCAGCAGTGGTACAACAATGGGTTGGTAATACAAGATCACAATTTCTACATGTCATGTTACACGTACACTAGATTACAATCTTTACCTAATCGGCTGTATTCATACTTACAAAGATATCTATTTAAAGTCTGCTTCATAGCATATTCTGTGGCTTTAACATCCACACTTGTTCGCTAGCAAGGTCTATTTGGCAACACGTAAGGTTGGGATTCGTGTCTGAATCGTTTAGCGAGCGACGTGGTGGCTTGAATGGAGCCGGGATGGGCCGTTAGGGCAGCGGCAGATTAAATTGTGTAAATAGGGATTAGTTAGATAAGCCCGCCATTGTTCGTGTGACGAGTTGGCGCCACGAGACGCTGACGAGCTGCGTGTGGCAGATTTGGGTCACACCCATTCAGGAAGTGTCTACAGATTAATGATTTAAGCTGCGTGGATTTATTTCGACTAAGTGCTGTGTTAATAAAGCTCAGAAATCATCGTGCAGCGAATATTTTTAAATAACGTGATGAACTGAATATTGAAGGATTTTATAAGATTTTATTATATTTTATATAGGAGCTTGTATGGTTGATAAGTATATTTTATTGACGTTGTCTTCGCTTTTCTTCAACCCATTATCTGTGTTGATATTGATAGCACAAACTAACACAAATTGTAGTTAGTTATTTGATGATAAACTATTAATGTGTTTTAAAAATCCATTCCTATGTATTGTGTTTCATGCTTGCCAGGATCTGATGCGTGTGTGTGTGTGTTATGTGATGATGTGCGTTGCTTTATATTCTTAGGAATTGTGTTTATCTCTACCTTTCAATAAAAATCACTATTCCCAATGAAGAATAAATGATTACGCTCTTGAACTATTGTAGGGCAAGCTCTCAACATCCTTAATTTTTCGTAACTCAACCCAAATCGATGCAGAAGTTTTGTTATTTCAGTAATAAACATCATAACAAACTAACTAGTTATCTCACTAGTTTATTTGGTGTAAGCAATTGCAAAATCTAATGAAGTCGTCTCCCCCAGGTCCAACTCATCGGGCAGCAGCATCAACTCGCCGCTGGGGCCGGCCGCCTCGTGCGGCATGGCGGCGAACCCGTACGCGGTGCCGCTGTACGGCGGCGCGCCCGTGCAGGGCTACGGCTGCGCGCCGGCCGACCTACCGCATTACGGCGACATGCGCGGCGCCAGCTGGTATCCCGCCTCGAACGACCCCAGGTTTGCCAGTGAGTCGGCGGATTTGTTCTATCCTTATAATTAAGCTGGATTACTCTTATTACGCATACACATTATAGGTGCCCTGGGGAGGTACCACCTCTGCCCTCATAATCCGCCGTGAAGCAATACTTGTTTTCGGCTGGAGAGGTGCAGTCGCTGGATACACTTACAATGAGGCAATCTTTGTCCTCAGGAATAGTGACACATCTACATACGACCTCAAGTAGGGCTTCAGTCTTATTTGAGGTTATGTGTCCATGGGCTACAGTGACCACCTAACATCACGTGGCTTACACGCTTCTTTACTACTCTTCTCGAATAAAATAAAAATACTTGGAATATAACTTACCTTTATACACTGTAGAGTTTCGTCTGGTTGAATTGAAAAACCATGTTTTAATTTTTCGTAGGCATGAAAATTAAATCAGCGACAACGCGGTAATTTGTGGTAAAATTTACAGAACAGCTGATTTAATAGTGTAGTCGGCTGTTCTGAATTTATGATAATATAAATGAGGGGCATAGGTATAGATATAATTTTACACTAACTATTTTCCTATCATATAGCAGTGATAGCCTAGTGGTTAAGATTCCGGCCTCTCTAGCTGAGTGGCCGGGGTTCGAACTCCGCACGCTCCTCTAATTGTTCGAAGTTATGTGCGTAAAAGAGATTAATTATCACTTGCTTTAACGGTGAAGGAAAACATCGTGAGGAGACCTACACATCTGAGAGTTATATTTTCCTATCAACTATACCTTACTTAAGTTGTGATAATTGTGTGGTATATTTCCGTCTTCTCACACTCCGGGAGCGTGGTACGATTTCTAGAGGCACTTTTGATTTCCTTGATTTCTAAGGCTATGTTGTATTATAAATTCAAGTAAACCGTAATAGATATTCAGTTGAAATTTTTACAGAATGTATGTTATTATGGCGAATATCCTAATACATAAAGAAAAAAAGTAAAAAATCAAGGGGGTCCATATAAAAACTAAAAAGAAAAGAGAAAGAAGGGGTATTATATTAACGTTTTTCGTTTTAGTTCTGCATATGTATGTTACTGTATAACACGTAGGAGCGTCTAACGTGGTGTGAATACAGTGCAACCTTTAAAATAAAACAACAATAAAAACTAAGTCTGGGTCGGACTCGCGCTGAGAATCCCGAACTAAATCTAAGGAGCCACATTTTTATGAATACACTAGATCACCCGGTGAACTTCGTACCACTCAAAATTTATTGATTGTAAATCTTCATAAACGATTATCAATCCTAAGCAACCTTCCAACCCTAATATGTTGAGATCGATAACATTGGCCACTTCGTATATGATTTGAGTTTCGTTTAGTTATTAAAAAAAAACTCTATTGTAATTCAAGTGAATTCAATGTTTTATTTATGTGAAAGATAAAATATACAGCTAACATTTAACCCAAGGCTTTCTGATAATATACATTGTTCATCTTGAAATGAACAAAACGATTTTAAATCTAATAACAATTTCATAAAACCGCACGGGATATATTACAGTTATTGTATATATGGCGTACTTAGCTGTCAAACAGTTCCGCCACAGACGTCATCTATTGAAAGGAATCCGTAATAGCAATTCTCGTACGAAATTACCAATGCCGACTTTTTCGATATTTGAGCTGTTAGTTTGGGTTTTCCTAATTTTCGTTTTCCTAAATCACCGCGGTATTGAGGCGAACAAAGCAAAAAAATATATAATCAAATCGGTTGAGCCAAACGGACGGCAATTGATTTTTATATATATAGAAGATAGAAGACAATATAAATATTTACCTCGAATTGGTACGGAATTTTCAGTGTGCGAGTCCGACTCTCACTTGGCCGGCCATTCATTAATGTTATATTTTCCGTTTACATAAAACCCTAAAGCCATCCTTTACATTATAATCTAACTTATAAGGTATTCTTGCATTGCAGACAAGCTTCATTATCTCATTTTGAGTTGATAAAAGGAATAAGACACCTTTAAAAACCACTTAAGTCTTAAAACAAACGATATTTGCTTTGATATTTCTCAAATTGCCACGGTAAACCCATTGTCAACACCATTAGCTACCACGAAAACACAAAATAAAACTTACGTGCCCATTCTTCGTTCCAGAAACTTTGTATGTAACCTTAGACAAGGGGTAAACAGATAGATGCATCATTAACTTATAATGACTTTATTTTAACATAACTTTAACATTTTATAACCGACGTTATTCACGAACAAATAATTTCTCCATTTATTTTATATGTATCGCGTATAAAAAGTTATAAATTAATAAATAAAAACATATAAAATATTTGTTGTATTAGTATTTTATCTCAGATTTATCATACTAATTTATTAAGATTTTTAACGGTTTTCCATTTGTTTTAATGGACAAAATGTTTAAAGTTATAAAGATGTTTAGTCTAAGTTAATAGAGACCGTCTGTGATATCAGGGATAGATGATATATTAATTACATCATATTTATTTCCACAACAAATTGCACAATACCAAATATAAAAAATATTTTAGTGCATCCTGCTTTAAGGATTGGAAAAATATGGAAACAGTTGAATCGATTTCAAGAAGTTAGTACAGAAAGCTTCAACCAATAGATATGTAGAGTTCTTGGGTGAAAATGGATTAAATATTTTCGAGGTTAAACGCTGTCTGTTACAAAGTACATCCATAATATCGATCTGCTGTAGTAGATAAGTAAGGGGATATAAAAACCCAAACGCGCGTGACATCGCCTCTGCTCAATTACTTATTGCTGTGTCGAGGTAACCCGACACGGCCGACACGGGAGCCGGAAGCTATATCGGTTGGCACAGGTGCACGTTGAAGAAGCTGCCTCGTTGTTTACTGTGCGCTACGATTTATTATTCCTTCAAATGCCTATTTTCAATGATTTTGAATTTGGAATCATTGTTGTTGAGATATCAAAATTTACATAAATATGAAAAAAAAATCAAGCAAACGAAAACACTATTATGGCGCGGTTATTTAATGTATTTAATTAATTTTTACGTCGTTCTTGGTTCGCGAACATTCTCAGTAATATAATATTTCTATGAAAATGAAGGTAATAAGATTCATAAGAATGTTTCTATACATTATGACCTCATTAAAAGCTAACTTCAATGGTGTCGTTTTAAGTGCAACTTTCGTTGCATTCGGAATTTTCCCCTCAACGCGCCCAAATAAGTATAATTTAAAATACAGTAATAATATTTACATAAATTAAAAAGTCCAGGGGTTAAATTTATTTATTGAAATACTTGACTTCTCTTATAGCATATAAAACGATATCTACAAGTGTACCGAAAATAAACATAAAATGTCGCTTAAGATACCTATATTATCTTTTTAAACGCAACTGGTATATTGGCGCTTGGTGCAAATCAATTATTGTCAGCCGCGAACTAATTTCAAAAGTGCACTCGATTCAAGATGGCGCTGACCCGTCAACTAGTGCCACTCAAGCCGGTAGACAAAAGACAATAACCGAATCGTAATCTGTATTCAATAAGAATCCAGTAGTCTGAGAGAAAGTGCAAACAAGAACTGATTGGGCAAACAAAAATAAATTGTCTAATACTCGTCCTCTTAAGAGCGTAGACAAAGAATCAAAACAAAGATGGCGGTCTAAAATTAGGCGGGAAACGAACCGTGGCTAACGCGTGACGTAAATCCCGTAATAATTGCTCTTAAGCTTTGCAGGTGCATTCAATATTGTAACAATAGTAGCAAATTGTTTTAATCTTCTTTGTCTTTTTATACACAATTGTCTTTGTTAATTTAAAAATGAAAGATCGAATAGGTAATGCAGAAATGATATGTATACATTGCTCTTATCTTTATTCAAACATACTTTATACATTTTCACAATATTATACACATAGGTAGGTGTAAAAAGCATAAATTCGCATTTATTCAAATAGTTAACACAAAATATTGAATATAACAAGTTCCTTTTTTTAAGAAATGTAGAGTTAGATATGTACCTACTTTACATTCATTCGCAACCAATTAGATTAGAATATTGGTTTAGTAGAATGGCATAATATTTATGGAAACACGGGTAGCCTGTGGCTTGTGTAGATTGTACCCGATCTAAAAAGTTAAGCGATGTTGGGCGCGTCCGGGAGTTGGATTGGTGGCGGCTAGTGGCGAAATTTCATGCGTGCTTCTTCAGAGGGCACGCTAAAGTGATGATCCTGCTTGTAAAGATAGGATAGCAGTCGTTAAACCTTATTAGAGGCCTTATGGGCGGTTTTAGAACATCCGACACAAGTTGGCCACTAACCCTTCTGTCCATCAATCCGCATCAATTGGAGCGGCGTGGTGAAATATGCTCCAAGTCTTCTCCAGTTGTAAGGAGCCCGTTGAAACCCGTGCCCAGCAGTGGGACACACAAAGAGTTGTAGTCATACCATACCATAGAACTTATATAGTTTTCATAAAAAATATGTGCACTGAAAAGTCACGGTAATGAAAACAAATCAATATTTATCAGCTGACTGTGCTGTGCCTTGTTTGTATAGAGCGGCATATTTAATGAGCGTCTTGTCTGCTCGAGTGTGTTAGTACAATTAATTGCTTGCTCCGAGAAATTATAAACTGTTTTCTGAATCCTCTTCACGTGTTCAGCTTCGTAATAATAGCAATTAATGGTGGGGATGCATGATTTAATAGGATGGAGGATTTAGTGATTTTCAGTGTTTGTACATTAAATTATTTACTTCATTATGTCTGTATTAAGCACACGTGACCCGAGAAATGCAAGGTTTTCCGTTTAAGTAAAAATCTGACGTTGGCACATTTTTATTAGATCAGTTGCTTTGGTCAATCTTTCAACTGTTAATACGCTATTGGGAGATATTGTCCATTTGTAAAGTCTTTGAAATATTTTTTTTAAGAATGTCGACAAGTACCTATATCAATAACATTAACTGTACTTACACAATCATTATGTTAACAAAGATTTACCAAGATATTCAACCATTCGAGAAGTAAATAATTGACTAAAGGACAATTGAAAGCAGATTAAAACGGTAAACCTTGTAAGCGGCGTGAGCTACAAAAATCAAGCTCTCGAATACCGTCCACCGAATTATTACGCCACTACAAAATGTTTTTTTTTAATTGACATAGAACGCTACCCTGAGGTATGTCCAGCTTCCATACCTGTACGTCGACTCCCTAGTTGTGTAGGCAGAGACAAAATAAGCAATTCCGACGGATCGGTCCCGTGTTTGTCCACCACTAGAGTCTTGGCTGAGTAAACATAAAGCCTCACGTCCGCAAATAGCATGCGGTCGATGCAGTCGAAGGCTCTAGCCAAGTAAAATTATTCTTGCTTCGGTAATGCGATGCAAGGAGAAATAAAGATAAATACAACGCTCTCCACTCGAGTAGATACTTCGTGAAGTGATTCTCGTATCGAATGTCAACGACACCTTCGAATTTGAATTAGAAATAAAAAACTTGGCAAGCGGTTTCGCTCGCGCTGAACTAGAATCAAAAGTACTCGTACTGTTTAGTCCGTTGCTTCGAGGATGTTAAAAAATATATGGGATTACTTAAATTTCTGCATAACATTTTAAAACGTATGTAACTACGATTAATTAACATGTTAAAGCTTTGAAAGTTTTGCTAGTTTCATTTAAATTATACATAAATTAATTCGAGGACTAGCGGTCAAAGTGTCATGTAGTTTTATTGAAAAATGCAACAGTTTTTCATTAAATTACGCGCCTGTTAAAAGCTCGATACCTGCAACGTCGAGTGTTGCCATACATCAAACGGCGTCAGAGACACTCGCATACGGTCAGCTTGCTGAAATTAAAACTGCCGCGGGGAAAAAATAAGTGTGTGACACACTTAGTTTCCATGTAGGCGCGCCTAATGCGCGGCGAGTGGACGCGTCAGCGGCAGACGGCCGCAGTTTATCTTTCTTTAGTGTAGCAACATTGAAGGAAATAGCCCGCCGTGAAAATGTTTGCCGTTCCATTTCCCGACCGCGTTAAGTTTTTGCATGGAAATTTTTTGTCTTTTAAAATTGGTTTACGCTTTTATGCCTTATTTTCCAATTTCATATTCAATGACGTTGCAACATCTAACATAAGTAAGAGTTCTGTTTCATACAATATTATTAGTATTAAGACGGGTTGATTTAGAGAGTATATGATTGTTTTTAATGACGTATTTAATTATCAACTGCCATGTCTGTGATAGCCTAGTGGTTAAGATTCGGGCCCCTCGCACTGAATTTCCGGGATATGAATCCCACATGTACCTCTGACTTTTCGAAGTTATGTGCATATTAGAAATTAATTATTACATGCTTTAACGGGGAAGGAATACATCGTGAGGAAACCTACACATCTGAGAGTTCTTTGTTCTTGGAAGTGTACGAAGCTTACCAAACCGCACTTGGCCAACATGGTGAACTATGGTCTAAGCCTTTTCATTCTGAGAGGGGACTCGTGTCCTACAATGGGACATTAATGGGTAGATGATGATAGAACTGCCATGTCTCACAATATAATTATAAGTCGAGATCGTAATTTTTACTTTAAAAACTTAGCTTCTAAAATGTTACCGTTACGTCTATCGACAACAAGACAAATTCGGGCTCGTTTTCCGATCAAGCGCGCCAGATATGATACGCACAATGTGTTTCCCTGCGAGGGGACTGATCGTAACACAATACTGCTATTATTGCCAGTGTTTATTCACGCACAATTTGCGCGCGGACGTTTATTTAGCGCTGGCAACACTCGCAGATACGCTATTGTGGGGAGAACGGGCGTGGAGACGAGTTTAATACGATTAGAATCGATTGTTGCTGTTGTTATGGTGATTTTGGGGAAGCTGCAAATTATAGATTATTTTCGTTTTTTAAATAATATACATTATTTAACCTTAACAAAGCGAATTAAATTGTTTAGGAAGCCCTTTACGTGTTACTTTCTTGTACTTGAGATGAAGATGTCTATATATAAAATTTTATATATGTATTTTGAACATTATGTAATTTAAAGAATAGCAACGTTTAGATAGATGACTATGCTGACTACTGGGAAACGATTGAAACCTAAGGACCAAAGGACTTTAAATATTAACTGGTAAACATTATCTTTAACAAAACATGACGACCCGTGGGGCGTATCGGTCACCATCAGTCTGACACGCAGACTGTTCCGGGTTCGATTTCCGGTTAGATAGACGCCTAAATGACGAGTTTAGATTTATTTCTGGATGTTTAAATCCTCGTCTTTATGTGTCACCTACTACACAAGATATCCTAGTGTGGGGCTATGAGTGTAGAAAGCATTTCTTTTATTATAAAATAATTATTCCATGGAAGCACTTCATATTAGGATGCAAAATCATTCAATATAACATTATCATCATCAGAATGAGAAGGGTTAAGCCATAACCTACCATGTTGGCCAAGTACGGATTGGTACATGTTGAGAACTTTACTAAGAACTCTCGGATGTGTAGGTTTCCACACGATGTTTTCCTTCACCGTTAAATAAAGATAATTAATTTCTAAAACTCACATAACTTGGAATAATAAGAGGTGCTTGCGGGATTCGAACCCTGGATACTAATATTATATGCATGTATATGTTTAATATATGAATGTAGAAAGCGTTAATATTACCTACACCTAAGTGCGAGCTTATTAAAATACAATGTATTTTTTTGCCAAATCATGTTCTGATCGACACTTCGCACCTTATATTTGATTTACGATAAAATTTCGATGTCAAGCGAAACGTGAACAGAATTTTTGCTACCGACTGGACCGATACCACGAGCCTCGTAGGGTTGCCTCACATTGTGTCAAGGTATTAATAATATGGAGTGCAGTATGGGCGATTACATGTGTAGTGCGTCCAGTATTCAGGCTAAACTTTACTGTTTGGAGGCAATACGTAAACAGACGAATTCTAAAGGGATTTTATCCTATCTTTAAAGATGCCTTCCTTCAGAGCTCAGACGCTCAGAAAGAATATTCTGCTGTCCTTAAGCTGAAATGTCGTTATCCAAAATAGAAGTTGATTTCGACATTTTGTGGTTTTCGTAATCAGTAAAATTTGAATCAAGTTTCATTATATGCAAGTGCTCTATTAGATCTGTTTTTGATACCTCAAACTCTTACATATGACGTCTGGTTTTCAAATAACACAAATTTAAAAAATAACTCTTTTCGAGTGTCAAGTCGAAAATTGGGTTTGGTATGTAATGATAACATAGCTTAAGAAGGGGAAGCGTAAGACTACTCTCTACTCTGAAAAACTCTCAAAAAGTTTACACTCGTTAAGAAACATTAATGGTACTTTAAAAGATAGTCGACTCTTCGGGGCAGACTCCGGAGGCTACACCGTCACACCTATTTCTATCTTTTACTAATAGTGTTAAACGCTGCTGCGTTATGGTTTTGAAAAGTGTTGCAAGTGAAATGTACTCGGGTATAACAGGCGTTACAGCTTAGTCTTCAAGGGTAGCAATGCATTTATGACCGACTTCAGATAGGACTACAATTCTATTCGGGGTTCATTTTGTAGGTGTTCATGGACGGCAATGACCACTTACTGTTAAATCAACTGCATGCTCATATGCTACTTCTATACTAAAAACAAATGAAGTTTAAGTATGGCTCGCGTGGCGCAGCGATCAACATACCGATCTGACACGCAGAGGCTTCCGGGTTCGATTCCCGGCCAAGCAGACATCAAATGACGTATTTTGATTTCTATTCTGGATCTGGGTGTTTATGTACTCGTCTTACACGTTAAATGCATCCATGACACCCACAACACGGTATCCTAGGGCGGGGCTATGAATGTAGAAAGCGTTATAAATATTTACGATATGTGTATATTAAGATTAGGATTTTCTTTAACATTTAGGTATAAAAAATACAATATATACGTTGTAAATTTATTCTATTAAATTTGTCTGTCACTTTGACAACCCTGCCGTTACTGTATGATGCTTGGACTAATATTGACCTACGACTAATGTGTTCGCGAACGCGGGACCCCGTCATCTGGTCGGAGCTCTATTTCGAGTCGAGAGCATGACGTTATTAAAATTCTCCATAAAAATATCACTCTTTCATATACGTACTCATGTGTCCAAAAAACGATCATATATCCCATATATAAATTAATAAATCAATCGAGTTATAGCCAACAATCCAGAGCTAGTGCAGTATCCAGAGGTATCATTTAAGTACTTTTGATCTAAGTAGTCAGTGCTAGGGTCACCTCTAACAAACGCTATATAGAACAGGAGGGCTACGTGAAATCGACTTACGACTCCTGAGGACTATGGTCTTTCAGGTACAGTTATGGGGAACATTATTTTTTTTTTATTATTTTTCCTTTATGAAACACGATTGGTCTTACATGGCAGTTGTGTGTCGATATATAGGAGACATTTTTGATATTCTGACATGTACCCGGGGCCTGATTTTCCGTCTGTGCGGTATCAAATCGCTGCACAGCGGAACTTTCAAACGACCCCAATGTGAAGCACACGGAGTCGACGCGTGTATATTATATATTGTGCATAGTAGTAAATAACATTCAGAATTAAAAGCATAAAAAAAAATCTCCTGAGGACTTAGATTGCAGGTCTCAAAAAGTACAAACCAGAATAACGTTAGCCTCGTTATTCGGATGTTCTATGATAGAAATAGAGGTGACGGTGGTTAATGAGTTCAACCCCTTTTAATTTTACAATTATTTTATAAACCATACGGGGCCAGCATTGTCCAAGCGTCTAGTATTCGTCCACGATAGTTACATGAAGCTTTTAAATCATCATTTCAGTCCAATAAATATTTTCATCAGTGAATGTTACACTTTTTACATATTTGTATACATAACGAAACGATCAAAAAGAAAGTCATTAAAATTTTATATACTTCACGGTATTCTCTAAGCGTTGATCCAGAAATGTTTAGCTTAACAATCTTGATTGTTATTTACCAACTTTACAAGAGGAAATGACCGAAGAATTGTTTGGTCTGATCGTCACCGTCCACCATACTGTCTATATATATTCATTGAAATTCGATTGTTCCTTATCATTTTATAACACACGTGCAAGATTTACTTAAAATGAGCTTTTTTGAACACGGGAAGCGTCAAGACGATTCTCGTTAAAAAAATGCTGTCTATTCTCATAGCCTCACGCTAGGATAGTGTCGTGGGTGCCATGGATACATACAAAATGTCTGCATAAACACCCAGACCCAAAAATCTAATGGATTTACATTTATAGATCATTTAGATGTCTGCAGCTGGGAATTAAACCCAAAACCACCACGCGGATAATCAAAAGGTCTAAAAAGAGCTTATCAATTTGCTACTATCATACTGCTAATTGGATATATATATTTAATAAAGCGGCATATTATCTCTTATTAGATATAAAATTGTAATACCTACCCTTATTTTATCATTGATCTGCAAGCTATATTATATCCCATTCCTAGGTATGTGTATCTTATATATGAAATATATAAAACTTCCTTAATGTAGGTAAGTAAAGGATATTTTCCCTGAGCAATACAAAATATTTGCCGGTTGAACAAGAAACGTTACAACTTATATTATCTAGCAAGTATTTACTTCTTATGTCGCTGATACAGTGCATAACTAAGTAGCACTTTACGTTTGACGTTATTTTCTTAAATAGTTACATTTCATTTATGGCGTTCTCTTCTTCTACGATATCGTATATGAATCGATATGATATAGTATATCGAGATGATATCGTATATGTTCATAACATCTCTCACTTTTAACCTCAATCCCTTTTAATTTCGGACGAGGTTAGACGCTTATAAATTGTAAACATTTCGCAGAAGAATATAACATTTAGAAGTGGCTGAACATTTCATTTTGCCGAGTGCATTCCGAAATGATTACGCATTTTCTATAGTGACTTCTAAAAAAATTAGGAACACAAAAGACAACAAAATGTGCTTGCCACTATACGACTTTTTTACTTCTTGAAACCTTCTGTATCGCTGTGGTGTATTCTGCGGTATCATATATCATACTTTAAGATAGTAGAGCGTTATTAATTCTAAAAACTATCGTAGTTCTACTCCGCAGCCATCGCGGTGATGCCTATTTCCGCCTTGCAACAGCATTATTACTGTGTTCTGTGTGTGTTGGAAGGGTATGGTATCAAGGACACATTAACCCAAGTCGTTCCAACTGAATCCTCTGATAGAATTTCAGTTGTATTTGGGTTGTGTACTAATATGCGGGCGGCAGTGATACTTACCATCAGATAACCTGCGTGCCAATTATCTACTTATATGCTTCTATGTTTTATAATTAGTTCCATTATTAGTAGTACTACTAGCTATGCCTTTGCGTCCAAAACTCACAAATTTAACATATCCACGTCACTAATTGTAGAACTATGGAACGGTCACCGGTAGCCGTCAGGCGCACGCGGGGCCCGGCCAATTTCACGCCAATTGGCCGGTGATCAAACGCACTCCGAGGGATGCCCCTGACTCTAATAATCTTTGAAGCCCTTTGGGGTGGCAAGTTTTTAGTGGTTGAAATAAAGTTCAAACAGCCTGGCGAAGCGAAGCAGGCAAGACAAAGTTGATTGGGTTATATTAAATTACTTTTCCCTCGAGCCTATGATTAACGTTATTGTTTCAATTTTAATACGTTTTTGCAGCACCGAAAGACACTATTGAATAAAAATATCTTTTACTGTGTAGTAGGAGTTGTGTTGTTGGAAATGTTTAAGTACTTACTTAACTGCTTATAAGAGTATTTAAGTTCAATGCGGAGAAACTTTGTTAGAACCGTAATGTTGTTTTTATTTGTTGTTAGGAAAAAAAAAGTCTTTCATTAGTTCCTTTTATATTTCTTTAAAAATACGTATTCGCACACGAATTTCGAATTCTGTTTAAACGAACACAACATGGCATATAAGAACACATGAGAAAGTTTAGTTAAAAAAAGTTTAAAGTTGCAAGTTAAATGGATGACTGTAATAATTTTCCTTACCTATCTAGTGACCGGTTTTGGACCTGAACCACTATAAATATATATAACAAGCCCAGACACCCTTGCCTCGGACACGACGCGACCCTATTTCGATTACCGAACTATTTGTTGTCAAAACACGCTTCACCCGCCACGCCGGTCCATCTGCATCACTTATTGGCGCCTTTGTAGATAAAAAAGTACCTTATTTTAAGATTTATGTCACAGATTTAATGACAGACAGCCTTCTAAAATATGTTATAGGTACATACATAATATATTATTGTATTATCGTAAAAATAACCAACAAAACGGGTGTTATTAATTAAGTGTGGTGGTAAATAATAAGGATAAAACTAAAATTTTTACGTTCATAGGTGTAGCGTATAGGTATCATTAAAAAAAAAATTATTAAGAAAAATATAATATGCCAATCAGTTAAAGTTTTATGAAATTATATAATGTCAAAAGGCTGTTTTAAACATTAACATAATTATCACATACACCGCTCATTCAATAATTCAAAGTACTCAATATCTTAAAGCCAATCAAGTCAAATTATCTTAAAACCCAATTGTATTCGTACGTTGAATGGAATGTTTGTAAACATCAGTTTACGAATCATTAAACATTTAAACCTATTTTCAACGCCCTCGTAGAGATATTACGACATAAATAGCGCAACATTTCAAATCTTTTCCAAATTAAACTGCCATCTACTATGAGATCAAACACGATAACAAAATGTCCGGTGGCTCATTGACATTTGAATGGCGGTTCCAACGAGTATAGAGTAGCTCGAAACTTTTTTCGATCGGAGCAACGATATCACACAATACAGCCGAAACACAGCCACGGAGGTCGGACAATAGCAAAGTAAGACAGAATAGGGAGTTATATTTTATTGAAAGACCCTTTTCGACAGTGGAGTGTTGTGTAAATAGAATGAGCGGTGAATTCGTCGAGGTATAATGTGTGGAATATTGCTGCCGTGCGGGTTTGCTCCGAGCTCCGAACGCAACTGCCGACGCTACAATAAAATGATACGATCCTTAGAGCAAATACGGCGTGCACTTTTGTCCGCTTATGTATGTTACAAGGCCATAAATTTGTAGTGAATGTCTCTTGAAAAATCAGGTTTTCCATTCGGAACGATGAACTCGCTTCATTGAAAGTTGATCATTCGTGCTTAGGATTGGCTTTGTTGTCAAAAGTTCGTCTTTGTTATTAACACGTTAACAACATGTATACAAATATAAGGAGATAAATAGCCCGCTTGACGATCTTGCGACATACAGTTAGAGCCAAGTGGTAAATGAGCGCAAAATTCACTTGACATTGAGCTTGAGCTTGCTTACTTTACGTCTTGCTGTCGTCATTTATTTTATCGGACTGAGATTACATTTAATTTATGTATATAAATTAAACCCAGTATGGTACGTAACCTCCATGGCTCGTGGAAGATGAAATTACTAAAATTTTATTATAGACGCAAACGAAAATACCAACGTACACCAAAAACATTTATATTTGCCACACACTAG
>DWKL01000352.1:0-19812 GCA_018249415.1 Phareas burnsi | reverse complement strand
CTCCTGTCAGAATGCGAAGGGTCAAATGCAGACTATGAGAATTCGCACACCTTCGATAACTTAGGAGATCTCTTTGTCGTGTACTTTCCTCACGATGTGTTCCTTCACCGTTAATGCAAGTGATAATTAATTTCTAATAGGCATATAACTTCCAAAAATCAGACGAGACTCGAACCCCGGAACCTCAGCGTGACAAGCCGGAACCTTACCACTATGCAGTCACTGCTTGTTGTGTGTCGTGATTTTTTTAAATGTTTGAATGAGTAAAACGAGTATACAGGGTGATAGGCGTTGAATGATCACTGCAGCCCATGAACACCGACACCTAACCTCCAATGGGCCTGAAGTTCTGAGGTCGTACGTAGATGCGTCACACCTGACGACTAAGAATGTATCCCCCCATTAAGTGTACCCGAAAAACACGCTTTTCCAACAGAACCACAAGTATCGTTTCGGGGCGGATTATGAGGATGTGGTAATACGTATTGCGTATTGAACCAACTGAGGGCCATTAAATATGAAAGATTGACGTTGATGTTATTGCAGTGAAGCGTGGAAATATATTTTTATTAAGGGCTTTGGCGAGTGAGGCGTATGATTTTAATAAACGCCTATTTTTAACGTTAGCGCGAAGTAGGGCCAGCCGCACACTATTATCGGACATTACGGAATATGGTTTCGCATCCAGCCCGCCTGATTTTAAGTGACTTCAAATAGGACAGAATTACAGTATATGACATTTCACGTCGATTACAGATGCTGAATACTTCATGGTGTAGTAGTTGAATTTTAAATTTAGACTTCGGATGTTCCAAACACTCCTTACAGACACGTGAGAGTAGCAAACCAGCGTGCAGGACGCATGATCAGTTCTCCTTAAGCTGTAACGTTACATACCAAAACGTTTTCAAGTTTTGGCCGAAAACAGGGTCATTTCTAGACATTAGTGCTACTTATAAGTAGACGTCATATGCAAGAGTTTGAGGTAATAAAATAGGTTTAATAATGTACTTTCAAAGAGTGATTTTTTTAAATTCGTATTTTACTGATTACGAATACCTCTAAAAGTAGAAATCGGCTGAACGTTGGATACGGTATTTTAGCTTAAGTACGGCAGTGAAGTTAAGTGGTCAACAAACACATACCCAGATAGAAGTTCAGTTTTGTTTAAGGTACAATGTGGGGGTCGATGGGCCGCAGTGATCACTTAACATCAGGTGGCCTGTATGCTCGTTTGCTACTCTTGGAACATAAAAAAAAAAACTCTATCCATATAATATTTTTAAGGTTGCAATAGGGTATAAATTACGGAAGATTAAATATATATTTTTTACTTCTCTCTGTCGTGGTCATGTGTACGCCACACAGCAGAGAGGGGGAGGAGGGAGGGAAGCTTCCCTCCCTGAATTTTGCACGCTTATTGTGGATGATATGTTATGTGATCCCGCCGGATCAGAAGCTGGGCACTCCCATGGTGGCGGTGAAATTATTATAATATTAGTAACACACACGCGCGCACACTTGCAATTCAGCACACAGGTAAAGATAATGCCTTAAAAAATATTTTTTTAGTGGTTTCACGGTCATGAATTATTTCCTTTTGGCCTAACTTTAGGGTCCAATTGTAAAAAATTGCCAGAAACAAAAATCGAATCGTCTTCTAATACACGACTATTTCTAATATTAGGGGAAGGTTTTTACGTTTGGACAAAACTTATAAACTTTTAAACTTCATTTTCAGAATACTTTGTAACAGGACCCTCAGGCTAACATATAGAAATTTACAAGAATTAACGCAGAATATATCTTATCCAAATTACATTTAGGGTTAAATGTAGGGTTAGGTAGGGTTAATTTAGGCCCTAAACTCTAGTGTTATAATAAGACTTCGTGGATGCAACACACTCAGTTGGACATACTGTCACGGCTTATTTTCTTGATAACCTTTGAATTTGTGACGACAGCTGGTACCTGAGTGAAAAGAAATAAAATAAATAACATTACTACATCATACAATTATTGTCTCGTATCATCGTCATCAACTCATTACTGTCCCACTAATGGGCAGAAGTGCCCTTTCAAAATGAGAAGGCTTAAACTATAGTCCACTACGAAAATGTCTAAGATTTAAATATCTTCGAGAACTTCTCGGAGAACTCTGAGGCATGTATCTTCACGATATTTTTCGTCAGCGTTAAAGCAAGTGATAATTAATTATCAGATAACATCGAAAAAATGGGAGCCTTGGTTTCGAATCGCGGACCCGGAAGGAAGAGGTCGATTACACCACTAGCCAATGCACTGCGTAACGAATAAGTGTTTAATTGCTTTTTAATATTTGAAGAGTAGCAAACGAGCTCGGCCCACCTGATATTAAAATGTCACTGCAACCCACATCTAACTTCAAACAGGACCGTCACTGCAACTCGTGGACACCCACATATAACTAAAACAAGACTAAAGTCCTATCTGACGTCGTATTTAGATGCGCTTTTACCTTTGATGACTGAGACGGTCGCGTCGCTTGTAAGTTGTATGAGAGATGGTAGAACTATACTCCATCCGGGGAAGTACCACCGCCGCCCTCATAATCTGACGTGAAACATTTTTTGTGTTACGGTTGGAGAGGTGCGGTTGCCGGGCACACTTGTAGCAAGGCGACCATCTTAGTCCTCAGGAGTAGTGACGCATCTATGTACAACCTCAGATAACTTCAGTTTTGTTTGAGATTAGATGTGGGTTTTCTTGAGCTGTAGTACCAGTTAATATCAAGCATGTATGCTCGTTTGCTACTCTTCAAGCATAGAAAAATATAAAAAAGTGTACACGAGCATATTTGCACACGATTGCAAATAAAATAATCGTTCATTGAGCAACTGTCTAGCGACAGCTTTACTATTGTTTGTTTGTTTTGCGAGCGCTCGTAAATCATTATTGGCGTCGGTCGAGGGTTGTAAACGTTATTCTGATCTATGGGATTGAAGCAACAATTCTTTTTGGCTAAACATTTGCAAATTTACTTGTAGGGCGGTATTTTTAGACAGCTGAATCACCGCCGTACTTATTCTATCTTAAGTATCCTTGTTTTTATTACAATCACGTAAATAAGTTTCTTTTAATTATTCATGACGCACACAGACGCACACATGTAATCCAGCACACAGGTAAAGATAATGCTATAAAAAAATTAATATTGTATATTGTCTAATTGTATTTTTTAAAATCTCACGGTCTTGGATTATTTCCTTTCGGCCTAACTTTAGTGTCCACTGGTAAAATTTTGCCATTGACAAAAACTGCATAGGCTCTAAATGCGAGTCACTTTTTTATTAGCGGAAGCTTCCTATGAACTGATCCACAATAATCTTATAAACATATTTTGAATTAATATAGACAGATTAAGATATAGGAATTTGTAATAATTAACTTTGGATATTTTGTCCAGAATATGTTTAGGGATAAATCTAGTACTAATTATGTAGATAGTAATTACGTAGGGTTGATTTAGACCCTAAACTCTATTCCACCTTAAAGTATCATGGACGGCAATTAATCAGGTAGACTGCATGCATGTTTTTTATCACATCACGTAAATAACTCCCTTTTAATAATTTATGACATAACGTAACTCGGTCGCAGTTTAATTCTATCAATAAATCACGTTTATTTATCGCAGGATTACAAATGAATAAAATATAAAAACACGTAAATATCTGTCGGCCATTTTAAACATTTATTTGCTAAGCTCATAAGCTAATATTCCGTGAAAATGCACGGTATCAAAAATTAAAAATTTATCATTGTTTATGTTTGTATGTCTGTACCGGTTAATCTTAGAGACGATTGAATCGATTAATTTAGGGATTGTACGCAAAGAGTATTTTATCAAGAGTAACACAGCGTAGTTTTTATCACAAAAATAGAAAAAGGATTGCCAGGAAAAATCTAAAAAATTCAACATCTCGCAAACGTCGTCGAGTCTTGTCAAAATATTAAAGCGCGCAGTAGACGTAGGTATAGATAATATTCCGCAAGATGGTGGACATTTATCAAGACGATAATATCGCAGTTGCCAAGATCTGAATATTTTTGTAAGCATAAATTCATTCAAATCTGTCATATTTTAAACGTTGGAATTCGATGCCTACTTATATATCTACGTCGTGTGTAAAAATAAACGTATATCAATATAATTAAATCATACTAGTTGCTACCCGAAGCGCGCACAGCCCCGCGGCTTGCATAGATCGAACGATCTACAAAACTAAGCAACGGCGTGCGCGCTGGGCAATCGAAAGGGTGACCGCTAGTGGAATTTCATGCGCGCTTCCGTGCTTCAGAGGACACGGTAAGCTGTCCGGCATGTTAAGGTGTATCATTGGATAGCAGTCGTTAAACCTGTCGGAGGCCTTGTAGGCGGTATGAAAACATCCGAAATTAGTTGGCCACTAACCCGTATCCCTCATTCGCATTGGAACAGCGTAGTGGAGTAAGATCCAGGTTTCCCCCGGGTTGCAGCAAAGACTTAGCAGTGGGAACAAAAAAAAAAGGATTGCAGCCAATTGCTACTCGCGACTTAGCGCGCATAATACTTAGACATTATAGTATAGTAGAACTATAATTTAACCAGGGAGATACTATCCCCACTCTCATAATGTGCCGTAAAGCAATTCTTGTGTTTCGGTTGAAGAGGTGTGGTTGTCAGGTACACTTACAAGCAAGTTGTAATGCATTTGCGTACGACTTCACATAGAATTTGTTTTGTTTGAAGTTAGAAGTAGGTGTCCATGGGCTGCTGTGATCAATTATTGTTAGGTGGCCTGCACCCTGGCTATTCTTCGTATATAAAAGTAAAAATATTACAATAAAAATTTGATAGTCACATAATGTGACCCAATATTTAGGCTAATGGTTAAGATGGTTCATGAGATATAACAAATGTTTGTATAAATATGATGATTTATAAATTATTCAACTAAGCTCCACATGTACTGACAATCAATGTAATACTTGTAACTGAATGCGAATGCATTGGTAATGGCCAATAAGATTAATCACCTTTGCCTCCTCGTAATGAACTGTCGCTATCGGTTGGGTGGGAACAACGCGCCAAGTGTTTACCGCCATCGGAATGAGTCGTATTTTAAAAATAAAAACAAACATGGCGGCCAGTTAACACCTGATTCGAGGTGCAGGCCTAAATGCACTTTGATGCGGTGCCAGCATTGTGCGACGCATTCGTGGTCCCATTTTTAAATGATAAGTTTTGCTTTTAATGTCTGTTAACAAATTAAATACTTATCAGGATAATATGTTACATAGATTTTTGATAATATTTGTTCATAATGCGACAACAGGGCTACGTTTTTAATACATGGTGTCACGGTTTTGGATTCTTTTCTTTTAGGATAACTAAAGCGTCGACGTAAAGATTTGGCCTTAATACATGTTAAAGTATTTTAAGGACAATTATATAAATAAAAAAAACCGTTGTGCTTATCTACTCACATAAGAAGATATACATGTTTGGCGTTCATCACAAATAATTTTTATTAAATAATTTTATTTATATTTATTTAAATAATTTTGTTATTTTATCTATAAAAAATGTATGTTACTTAGTACGTTACTTGTCAACTACTTGGATAACTGCAGACTGTAAAGAAAATTATTCTCATTAGCGGCCAACTAACTTCATCCTGTGTTACATCTGCGCGCGCGAATTTTATTTCATTTGGAAAAAAACATTTTGATCTGATTATCATAACGCGCCAAAAGAAGTATAACTTCAATTACTTTTCTTAGGATACAATTGTAATTGAAACATGTAATCTGTCAAAACTCATTAAACCCTAACTATTTATCATAATAAAATCTAAATTAGATTTCGAGAAACTTTGCCAGTTCCTCAGACGAAGTTACGATTTCTCATGACTGCTGACCATTGGCTGGTTGTTGATTTAATTAATTAGTACGAGATACAAACTCAAATAGACGAGGAGGGAAGTCATCCAGCAAAATTGTACAAATATTAAGTTTAACATGCAGTTTTCCGGTATTGAATTCTTACAGCCGATAAAGACGTCTGTTATAGATAATGTAAACAAAAACAATCTCATCAGTGAAATAGATTGTGCGTAAATCCACGCCTTTAGAATGTTATTAATCTTATTACTTAGCGTTTCTATAGCATACAAGTAGGAAATGAGCGCGCAGGCCACCTGATGTTAAGTGGTCACTGCAGCCCGTGGACGCCCACATCTAACCTCAAACAGAAGAGAAGGTATATCTGAGATCGTACGTAGATGCGTCACATCTAACGACTAAGATGGTAGCCTCACTGTAAGTGTAACCGGTGGTTGTAAATAGTCACTGTCCGCCATGAACATCTGTAATCACTCCAACCATGATGGCAGTTCTATCTGAAATTAGCCACGAATATGTTACTCCCCATGAGAACTAAGTTGGAACGGCTTAATACGTGTTCCTTTTTGATGTTTTCCTTCAAACCAGAATTAGCTGGTGACCACAGATGTCATAGGCAGCATAGATTAAAGATCAGCTAGTTACCGCGGATGCTAAAGCGGATGCGTAGTCTGTTGCATAGTCAAATTGCAACTGGCGCTTCACAATGTTTATTCATCATTTCGTTCCTTTTTTATAAGTGGGAGAGGCATAATTCAACTGGGGTAGCACCACCGCCGCGTGATCAGGTGGTCTGCACTCTCGTTATACACTTCTAACATAAAAACTTATAGGTGGTATAACAATCGTTCATCTGGGGAAGTACCACCGCCGCCCTCATAATCCGCAGTAAAGCAGTTGATGTGTTTCGGTTGGAGAGGTGCGGTTGCAGGTACACATATAGCGAGGCGACCGTCATAGTCCTCAGGAGTAGTGACGCATTGAAATACAGCCTCAAATGGAACTTGGGTTTTGTTTGAGGTTGGATGTGAGTGTCCATGGGCTGCGGTGACCACTTACCTTTAGGTGGCCTGCATGATCATTTGTTACTGTACAAACATAAAAAAAAAAACTTTTAATCACAACTCTCCATAGAGCTTTATTAGTACATATCCAGAATTAAGTCTATATGGGTTGATATCCGGGACTGAGTCTTATTTCACGGCGGAAGCCACACGTGCGGAAACTCTAAACTGAAATTAGTTTTAAAATGTTTTTCTATGAAAATGCTGCGTCAGTCTTTTCGTACAATTCCTGTCTCTCTCTGGGGTCCGGGGTTTGAATGCGTCTGTTTTTTCGAAGTTATGTGCGTCTTAGAAAGTAATAATCACTTGCCTTAACAGTTAAGGAAAGCATCGTAAATTAACCTACATGCTTCAGTGTTCTCCATTGACTCTAACAAAGACGAGTGCACAAACACACAGAACAGAAATGTAAATTCATCGTTTAGATGTGTGTCTGATCGGGAATTGAGTCTGGAACCCTGGTCAGACCAGTATAATAATCACGGCATATATTGTAGGTTACGCCGTCATATGTTATAAGTTACCACAGAAAGAGACAGATACACATCAAGTTGAAAACGTCAAGTTTTTCGCTACTCCGAGCAATTATCACGTATAATCATAATTATCTTTAATTACTGCATTGCATGTGCAATAATATGAACGGTTAACCTTTATCGTTTCAGCGAGTTAAACGATTACCTGTATAAATATTATTTTATGAATATATAGCTATACTTGGGACTTTGTCCGCGTTTTAATACCCGTATTTATAAAGAAGTAATTACTTGTTGCTTTGAACTTTCTTGATAAAGTCATCACTGTCACTTGATATTTCCTCATTGGTTTGATTTGATTGATTGCTTGGGTAGGGATTCTAACTTTTGACAGAGATATCTTCAAGCAATTACTGAATTATAAAATAAACATTGTTACATAAGTACTTATTTTTATTTAAGAACTCACTGTTACTTCTTTATAACTAGTGTGTCAATTGCAAATAGTGCAAAGTTCGGTGCGTAAAGATGTAGTTAGTGTGGTGTGTCGTGATGGTAAACAAAAATGAAAACAAATTAGACATAGACTAATCTACCGCTAGAGTATCACACAAGCTTGCAGGTTTTTTTTTTATATTTCACCATCCATCCAGGCCATCTGATGTTTCGTGGTCATCGCAACACTTAGACACCCACATCTAACTGCAAACCGGATTAAAGTCCTATCTCAGGTCCTACGTAGATGCGTCACTACTCCTGAGGACTAAGATGGTCGCCTCGCTGCAAGCGCAAGCAACAGTACCTCTCCAAAAGAAACAACTGTTGCTTGACGGTGGACTGTGAGGGCGGCGATGGTGGCTTCCCGGACGAACCGAAGTTCTGCCACCTATTTTAAATAATTTGAGTAAACCACAGGTACAGCCTTTTTTTTGGTTTCGAGTGAGGAGGGGGAACTTCTCAACATACCCTACCTTTTGGGGGAAGGATCGGGTTATGTGAGATTTCTACTCACTAAGTTCTGGGATCTCGGAAGAACGCACCGGAGCGATTAGTAATGTTATAAATGTGAAAGTTATTCTGTCTATTTGTTGGAATTTATTGCCTGGGGTTTTTTAAATGACCCCTGTTCTACGTCAGGATGTAAACTATCTCTGCTGAAAGGTGCTGGTGATTCCTCCGGAGTCGAACAACGAGAATAGCTTAGACAGACTAGATGAGGAGAAATCCTTTTGAGGTTGATAATGTTGAAGCAATCAATAATAATATTGATATGATATAATAAAAATTACATTCAATAACAACACTAAATGTTCTTAGTTCATTAAATAATTAATTGATTTTACCATTATATTTTTAAGTGAAAATGTTATAGGTAAAATTTGTTACATTTAATATTAAGGAATGAATTCAATTAAGGCTATAATAAAATTATTTGATATGATTTGGCCAGTAGCCCGACAAGTTGAGTGTAAAATTAAAAAGAAATTAAAATAATATTAATAATGATGCAGTTAAACATTAATCTATAGGTTAGTCTATAGGTTAATGTTTAATTTAAATAGACAAGACAACGTATGACGTTGGCGTGCGTCATGGTACTAAGTGGGTCACGAAACGAACACATTAAATGGAATGATTGCGTTGCTTGTGTGGTATATATTTTTAAAATAATGTGGGTATATTTTTTAATACAAATGTTTTCAAACGTGAATACCAGAAATCTCACTAATAAGCTAATTCCATAACGTTAACATATCTTTATTAGAATAGTCAATTAGTGACTAAACATGTCAATATGTAAACTATAGTTTTGACATAAATTTTAGAGACCAAATTGAGTCACCACTGTAAAATCCGAGAAATTTTCACAGATAAATTTACATTTAACCTGACATTATAGTATAATCAATATAATATAATCTAATCAATTATTTTAAACATTTTAATATTTACACTATATTACTTAGTATTAACACAATGTTTTGGGACTAAGTTGCCCAATGTCAAAATTAGAGATTTGTACAGCAAAATTGATTTTTAACATGACATTAAAGTATAAACAGTGATTAAAGATGTTGAGATTTACACATTAGTCCTTGCACAAATTTCAGAGACCGAATTGACAGTTGCTAATATCAAACCAAATTATGAATCACTTAAACTCTCAAGCCTGGACGTTTCCTCATGGTGTTTCTTCTATCGTCAAAGCTAGAGATAATTAATTATTTTACGAAAAAATCGGGTGCGTTCAGATTCGTTCTCGTTCTCTATAATAGACAGTATTCTAAATAAATCTATTGATAAAGGAGCGTCCATTAATCAAGAGGGACTCAAAACGAAATAGCACAAGGTTGTTTAGTAAGATATTAAGTGTAGGTATTTATTTTTGGTTAAAAAGTTGCTAAACATTAAGTGATCAATGAACGATTCCTAATTATATAGACATTACTGAACCCTACACAATTTTAATTAACGGACATGTTACTGCTTCGTCTACTTGGCTACTAAAAAGCCTCAAGTGATCAGTTATTCTTTCTCCAAGCTCTCCATTCCAGAATTTGCCCTAAACATAGATTCGTAATTAACAGGAATACTGCTTGTCGGTCAGTCGCAATTCCTCATCAGAAGAGCCGGATCGCTAGTGTCCCCTAGTGAATTATTCGTCCCTTCATAATAAGTCTACCTCAGGCTTTATGGCTGAACCCTATCCAGGCGCGTTACTAAGGTGAAGCCGTAAAGGCCGGTAGGGCCAACAGAAGTTGCACACTTCGTAAAAAAAGAAAAACCTTTATGACACATTTAGTACTGTGATACACTATTGCACGACGTCATACAGCGTCTCTACTACTTTAGGCCTCAGGGCTGAGCCCTATCCAGGCTCGTTCGCTTGATCCACCAAGCTCGGTGAAGTTGTAAAGGCCGGTAGGGGCGACAGAAACTACACACTCTGAAAAAAAGAAAAACCTTCATGACACACTTAGAGCCGTGACGCACTACTGCACGACGTCATACATTGTCTCTACGACACCGGCAGTGGCTATTTTAATTTACAACAGAGTCTATTACCGTATCCAACATAATGTTCTTACTGATCATATGCGTCATGTTCTTCTAGGATGCTATATAATTTGTATAAATTACTCCTGATTGACTCCTACGCTTGAGATTGAACATGTCCTCAAAGGTAGGTTTATTACACGACTCGCATGACACAGCCGTCACCATATCGGTCTGACACGCAGAGAGCTCTGGGTTCGATTCCCGGCCAGACAGATTATTAAATGGTAGGTTTCTGTCCTGGGTCTGGACGTTTGTATACTCGTGTTTGTACGTGTCCATGACACCCACGACACGGAATCCTAGTGTGGGGCTATGGGTGTAAAAAACTTTAAGCGTCAAGCGTTAAACGCGTTATTTAATTTAAAGTCATCCACAAATACCATAGTGTTGACCTTTGATAAATGTATTTAATTAAAGGTATCCGTATTATTTTGATGTATTCAGAATTTACCAGCCAGTATTTCATAGATGGTAGAATCAGAGTTCGTCAGAGAAGGTGCCGTCGCCATCCTTATAATCCGCCGTGAAGCAATTTTTGTTTCGGTTGGATGTGTGGTTGACGCGTACACGTACAGTGAGACGGTCATCTCAATCCTCGGGAATAGTAACGCATCTACGTACGACTTCAGTCCTTTAGATGTAGGTGTCCGTGGGCTGCAGTGACCTCTTGACATCGGGTGGCCTACACGATCATTTTCTACTCTAAAATGTCTTCTGACGATGAGTGGTCGCTACAGTCCATGAAAATCCTAAGAACTTAGTACGACAAAAATTTCAGGCACTTCTGGTTTTACTACGATATCCAAGCCAGCATAAAGAAGCACATAACCTTCAGTCATAGCCCAGAAATATGTGTGTCATGTGTCACCATAGTGAATACACGAAGATTTACGTTTACCATTGGATAATAGGCTTTTGCAGAATATTTAGGACTAATAGGATTAAAATGGAATCATCGTAATTATCATCAGCCCGTTACTGTCTCTCTGCTGGACACAAGTGTTCTTGCAGAATGTGGAGGATTAGATCATAGTCCACCATGCTGGTCTTGTGAAGTTTGGTAGACTACACAAATCTTTGTGAACTTTATGAAGAACTCTTCTCCATGTGAGATGTTTTTTTTATGTTAAGAGTAGCAAACGAACGAGCAGGACAACCACTTGACGGTCACTGCATCTTATGGATACCTACATTGATCCTCAAACAGGGCTTAAGTATTATCTGAGTTTATACGTAGATGCGTCACTACTGCTGAGGACTAAGATCCTCTGGCGTAAGTGTATCCGACAACTATATCTCTCCACTTAAACATAATAATTGCTTCACGGCAAACTGCGAGGGCGTCCTCTTAAGTTGAAATTCCGTAGCATAAAAGCTAGTGAATTTGCTTTTATTCTTATACGAAATACTTAATAAGTTTTACGCGGAAGCTTCTTAATGCAACTCAAGGGGCTAGTTTTGATAAAGTTGTTTTTCCTCTAAGGAATAAATATCGTCTTGATACTTGTAAAGGCAAAGTTGCAAGCTACTTTACAGAGGAACCGCGTACTTTCTTCCTTTAGCTTACGCGGGCGTGTTGTCGATAGTTCTCTTAGCGAGTTAAGTTCGTTCTTTGAATGCTGCATTGTCTGGCAAAGGCAGGAAATTAAGGAATTAATAATAAAAAAAAATGCACGAAAAGCAACATATAATATTAATTGTTAACAAAAGATATTATTGACTGACACTTGACATTCAGATGTCAAGCGGTAGGAGGGTACCTTAAGAAATATTGAGGGTGGTTGTCTATAATTATGAATATACCCGCGTTTGGCATTATGACAACCACCTACTCCGTCTGTATAAAAGGAGTAATCCGTGGCCATTTGACACAATCTTTTTATATTCTCGCTAGAGTTTTACTTGCGGTTACGGTTGCCGGACATGTTGCAGCGAGGCGACCATCTTTGTCCTCAGGAGTAGTGACGCATCTATGTACGACCACAGATAGAACAGCAGTTTTGTTTAAGGTTAAATGTAGGTGTCCATGGGCTGCAGTGACCATTTAACATCATGTGGCCTGCAAGCTCATTGGCTACTTTTCAAACATAAAAAAAAACCTACGTCCGCTTGTAGGTAACATAATAAAAAGAGTGTTGTAAGCTATATGGTGCCTGATAGGTGGTAGAGCTAGTTCGTCTGGGGAGTTACGCTGCTCTCAGAATCCGCCGTGAAGCAATACATCTGTTTCGGTTGAAGCGGTGATTGTCGGGTACATTTACAGCGAAGCAACCAAATCAGTCCTCAGGAGTAGTGAAGCATCTATATACGACCTCAGATAGAGCTCCAGTCCTCTTTGAGATCGATGTGGATATTCATGGACGGCAGTAACCCTTAACATTAGGTGACCTGTAAGCACATTTTCTACTCTTCTCACACAAAAAAATGTATTTAAATTCCAAACCATATCATCGCATCTCTCTAACCGAAACTCAAGAATTGCTTCACAGCGAAATATGAATAAACTAGTTTAAATAATAATCAACAATAAATCATCATCATTATTATCATCAATCCATTACCATTCCACTGCTGGACAGAATGAGAAGGCTCAGGCAATAGTCCATCACGCTGGCTAATTGCGGATGGGGAGACTTCATACACTTTCAAGAACTTTACAGAGAAATCTTAGTTATGGCGGTTTCCTCCTGAAGTTTTCCTTTACCTTTAAAGCAAGTGATAATTAATTTCTAATATGCACATAACTTAGAAATTTGAGGTATGTGCCGGATTTGAACCCTGGAGCTCCAGTGTGAGATGCCGAAATCTTAACCACTGGGATATCACTGCTTGGTACAACAACAACAAATTTTATTTGGTACAACAACAAATACCAACTAAAAATATATCCCAAATTAAGGAAATTTGTCAGTTTCCTAAAAGTTATACTTAAGACAAAGCCCATCAAAATCACCATTGTGTCGGAATTTCAAATTGTCGTCAATCAGAAGTTTTGATTGGCACCCTTGGCACCCTTCGAGTTTCCTTTAAAATATCTGTTTTAAGAAAACCTTGAAGGGTTTACAGTATCAATTTCCTTTTCCTTCTGTGTAAAACAATGTTCCTACAAGTACTAAACAGGTAAATATTACATTTTGAGTTTTCTTTATGTATTCTTGTACTTAATTTGTGTGTTGTATTGTATATACTGTCCACTTGAATTTAAGAGAATCCCTCAGGAATTCCAGGAAATTCAACTCTTTGTTTACACATCCTAAATTAGCAGGGAATTGTGACAGAAAGTAAATAAATGAATAAGTTAATTACTTTAAGAGAAATATTCACAATCCCCATTCTCCGGTCTATAGATTACAGATTATAATAGAATCCTTTTAGCATTCGGTTGCAAGGCCTTGGATTCTTAGCATTCAGCGTTACTGACTCTTTCATTATGGATTTCCCTTCCATTGGTAACAATAGTTTTATTTTAATTTATATTATTATAACTTTGGTTTGAGCATGCATAGAAATTGTAATGTCTTTGGCTTCGTATGTACAAACCAAATGTTATAAACCTATAGACAATGTGAACTGATCCATAGACTTTAGAGGATGCAGTTGTCTGTGTCTGTGAGCGCTAAATGGGGCAAACGTAGTTTCCAATTATTGCGACTTGATTTAGCGTGAGACTAGCGTGATGATCAAAGGAGAATGTATTTGCTATTAGGACGTAGAAGGCGGTCGCTCTAATCAATGTTGTTTGAACTGTATATTTCTAAACCTAAGGTAGATTTGCCGCATTCCACTTAACGATTAGAATGAACACGCAGATGATAATTCATACCATTAGTTTAAAAGTGTTGGATTTTTATTCATCCAGTAAATTAAGTTACTCATCTTTATATGAATATTTAATTTGGTGAAACACACGTAACGTAACAACGATATTTTTATTGATGTGTGCGTGAATAGGCCTTCAGACTAATACGTGTGATCATTATCGACCAGTCTCACTGCTGGGCACAGATCTCTCACAGTGAGAGGCATAAGGCTCTTTGAACTGCTGCTCTCTAAAGTGCTGATGGACTACGTAGTATGACTACAGATAGAACTTCTGTTTCGTTTGAGGTTAGATGTGGGTGTCCATGGGCTGCAGTGACTACTTAACATCAAGAGCCTGCACACTCGTTTGCTACTCTTCAAACATAAAAAAATGAAAAATTGTTTCTTATACGCACATAACTTCCACTAATCAATGGTGGTGATAGCTTGGGATTCGAATCCCAGACCTCTTGGTGAGAGGCTGCTTACCATATCGTACAAACACGCAGCTCAAACAGATTCCGTGTACAAATTTGATCAGACTCATATTTCTCCGTAAATATGACTTCATTCACACCCTAATTCCAGAACCCGATCTAAGGGGAGCAATTGCCCAGAGCGACAAAAATGAGGGACGGCAAAATTGATGCGGTTGCACGAAGAGAAAAATCTTATAAGAAATATAGCGCTGAACCCTCTAGATAAAACAGTTAAGTAGGTTAAAAATTCGTCATACCATCTCTGGAATAACATGCCCATGACTTGTAAGGTGTCATTGTAAATGGTAGCAAAGATTATTTTTGCCCGGAGCGGCTAAATTGCTAGATAGGGCCTGCCAAATTCGTTATATGAATTAGATGCTATTGTTACCACAATAAATGAACTAAGACTTAGCAACACACTGTTGGCGTGACAAGTGAATCTGATTTTAACACATCTAAGATATTATGCCTCAACATAATGTATGAATGAACAGCTAATAATAAATTTACTCTAATAATAACAATGCATTGTTCTGATTGTCTATAAATTTATTTGGATGATGATTATTATTATACATTCCATAGATAGTAAAACTAATTTAGTATTTTTAATTCATGAAAATCAACCGTAGCGCCTAAACTATTATACTTAAGTTTAGGCTCTATGGTGGAGATACAAACATACGTAGACTGCTGAAAACACCCTTCATTTTCTTCGCAATAATTTACTAAGAAGGAAATATACGAAGAACTTTATGTGACTATTATTGTTTTTTGTTTTACTTTTGAGCTCGTACTATAATCCCACCAATTTTATAGCTTGTATTTATCTATTACCATTTTTACGAAATAAACATGTATATATGGGGATGGCCTATACTGTATTCCTATTTACTACTATCATAGTAGGTATGTACTGTAAAAATATCATCTGTATCTCCATCAAAAAATATTAAAATAAAAAGTAATGGGGCGTAGACATGACATTAGGATTTTGTTTTCGAGACGTCTAGTCGTGATATAAAAAAAAACAATTTCCCGCCAACTGAGATTTGTCAACAGTTTTTTTAAGAATTGGCACAGACAAATTCTTTTATGCAGTCAGATAATTTCAAAATAGTTTTAAATTGTTCGCCGCTTGAAAACGTTAGATATCAAACGTATATTATTTTGCACACACATGCACAGCATGTAGTAGATCCGATGTTAATTTTATTGGTCTGATCATAATCTATGACATGATCAACGTAATACTGTCCCGCTGTTGGGCTCGAGTATCCTTTCAGAATGAAAATGAAAGGGCAAGTGCGGTTATGTAAATTTCACACATATTGGAGAACTTTTGGAGGACTCTCAGGCTAATAGGGTTCTTCACATCAGAATGTTTTTATGAAGATCGTTAATTACATACGCACATACATAACTTTGATATATCGGAGATGCGTGCCAGATTTGAACGCCGCGCTCCCAGCATAAGAGACCGTAATGTTAAAATTGTTTATTCTTCAGTGGATAATATAAGCAGTGATAGCCTAGGGGTTAAGATTCCGGCCTCTCACGCTGGGCGTCTGGGGTTGGAATTCCGCACGCACATCTGATTTTTCGAAGTTTCGTCACATCGCGTGGAAACCTACACATCTGAGAGTTGTTTCAAAGTTCTCGAAGGTGTATGAAGTTTACCAATCCGCACTGGGCCACCGTGGTCGATATGGCGAAACCCTTCTTATTCTCAGAGGAGACACGTGCCCTGTAGACATTAATCAGTCAATGATAATGATTCTTCAGTACAGTGTCCAGTCAGTATTTCATAGTTTAATAATAATAAAGTGTTTATTTTATTTCTCGAGAGGATATTAAACCATTTGGCGTGGCTAAGATCATGGAAATATTATATAAATTTAGCTCATATAATTACGCTAATAAATTTTGTCTCAGTTTAAATATAGGAGTAATAAAAAGTAATGACGTTTACTGTAATTATATAATTTTCATGGCAAATTAATTTCAGAATTTAATTCGCCTATTGCAATGCATAGAACTAATATATCATGTCACATCATGTCATATTATCTTCATCTACCCATTAATGTTCCACTTTTGGGTCTCTTCTCAGAATCAGAAGGGTCAGGCCATAGTCCACCACGCTGGCCAAGTGCTCACCGTTTAAGCAAGTATTAATTTCTAATACGCAGTTAATAACTTCGAATTTTTTTTTTATTCTTCATATAAGCAGTGACAGCCTAGTGGTTGAGATTTCGGTTAATCACACTGGGCAGAGTTCGAATCCTGTACGCAATGCAAATCATCATCATACCAAGTCAAATCAATTAAAATCAAAATCTTTTTAATCAAAGCAGATTCTTTACAGAATCCTCTTTGAACGTCAACAAAGTAGCATTCCTCCACAAGATGTCGTTTATGTAAAAGAATCGGTGGAAGAAACTCCATAACACATCTTTTCCATGAAATATTATTCATAAATAACAATTTAAATTAATGGAGCAAGCGGAGCTGAAGCCATCTCAAGCCACGCGTTCTTATCGTTTGGGTAATCATTTATTTCTATGTTATAACATTAATTTCTGTGTTGGTTTGAAGGGTGTGATATGGGAGAAGCGCTTACAATGTGTTCCAAGTTAGGCGTCGAGAGTAGCAACGTATCTGTGGTCGACCTCCGATAGGACTTCACCTTTATTTCAGAATGTCCATGAGCGGCAGTGCCCACTTGCCATTAAGTAGACAGCATATTCGTTTCCTACTTGTATGCTATGAAAAAGGACAAGAACAAAGGATGACTTCTCTACCCTTAGGGAAGTCACAACGAAGTGGGTTGCGAAAATAATATAATTCATAGGTGGTTAAAGTATTGATCATCCGGAGAGGTATTACCGCCGCTCTTATTTGAGAGGTGGTAAAACTATAGTTCGTTCGGGGAAGTACCACCGCCGCCCTCATAATCCGCCGTGAAACAGTTTTGTGTTTCGGTTGGACAGGTGCGGTTGCCGGGCACACTTACAGCGAGGCGACTATCTTAGTAGTCAGGAGTAGTGACGTATCTATGTATGACCTCAGACAGAACTTCAGTTTTGTTTGTGGTATGTAGGTGTCCATGGGCTGCAGTGGCTATTTAACATCAGGTGGCCTGCACGCTCGTTTGCTACTCTCCAATTCTATTTTCAATCTATTTGATTTTATTTTATCTAGCGTGAGAGTATTATCTGTGGCATAGAGGGGCCAAAAAATGTCAGTAACTATTAAATAAATTAACAGATATGCACTCCATTAAAACCGAACTGGAATTACGTATCGCTTTAATAAAATTGCTTCTAAACATAACAGGCCACACATTCATTAGCGTAATTGATCACATTAAGGGGGATTACACGCTAACGATTGTATTGCGATTTCGCGATTACTCGCGATGTGTAACCACGGCATAGAGGTTAGAGGAGGTAACAAGCGTGCAGACTGCCTGATGATAATGGTCACTACTACCGATAACCTAGTGGTAAGATTCTTGTGTCGGTCGGGGTTTGAATCCCGCACGCACTTCTGAGTTTCGAAGTTATGTACATATTAGAAATTAACATATTGACTGCGGCGCTAATACGCGAAAAAATCCACCCGTGCGCCGCGTAACGCAATAGGCGTGTTCCAGTACGGCGGCACACACGGTGGCGCGGACAGTGAAACATGATAGGTGTGTTTGCAGCAGTCAATGTGTTAATTATCACTTGCTTCAATGGTGCAGGAAATCATCGTTAGGAATCCTATACACTAGGCCAGGATAACTATGGTTTAACCCGTCTCACAGCAGTGGGTCAGTAATGGGTTTACGATGACGATGATGATGACTAGAGACTGACATGTGCGATCAACGCAAAATAGGATTGAAGTCCTATCTGAGATCGGTCAGAAATGCATTGCTATCCCTCAGGACTAAGTGTTGGACGTATGTCCTATGAATAATGTCCAGTAAATTTAGAGGAGGCCTATGCCTCCTCTAGAATTACCGGGCACACTTACAGCGAGGCGACCATCATAGTCCTCAGGAGTAGTGACGCATCTACATATGATTTCAGATAGAAGTTCAGTTTTGTTTGAGTTATATGTGGATGTCCGTGGGCTGCTGTGACTATTTAACATCAGGTAGCATGCACGCTCGTTTACTACTCGTCAAACGTAAAAAAAAAATAGGGCATTTCCCATAGTGCTTGGCTGCGGGTTTTTTTGGCTGTAACCGAAAAACTTCGCTGGAAAATCACACCTTCTTTATTTGCCTCCTACGACATCCACGGGGAAGGATGGTTTAAAATGGCACATGATGGTCACTACGTAATGTTCTTATTATAATTTTATTATGCCCGTTACAGCAAACGAAGCTGTGACGTTATTAACATCGTGTTTAGTTGCCCTTATTACGGCCATTATCCGACAATGAAGGATCGCGTTAATTATTCAAAAAGTTAACCAATTCGTACAGACCAGTTTGTTTTGTGTACTACTGTTATCTTTGTAAAAAAAATATACCTTTCCTCATAGAAATTCTGGATACCAGTTTATTTATGTTAATAAATTGGTTTCTCAGTTAATATTTTATTAAACCAGCTTTCCCGTTGCGGCTCTCACTGCCGTGCGTAGTTAAAAATTTTTATAAGAAACCTAAATATTTTCAGAGTAAAAAGTACTCTATGGTTTCCGATAAACAATAGTGTTACATTCTTGGATTATATGAAGTGTACAATAATTATTGCACATGACATTTAAAACGACTGAACGATTTTTTGTGCATGACATTTTATTATAATTATGTTAAATACATTACAATTTTTTGACTTTACATATAATAATTTTCGTATGCCAAATAGGCACATTTAGATATATAGTAGGCTGAACAGTTCACCGGTCATTCATCAACATCGACCCCTTAATGTCCCACTGCTGGGCACAGGTCTCCTCTCAGAATGAGAAGGGTTAGACCATAGTCCACCACGCTGGTCAAGT
>DWKL01000351.1:0-19819 GCA_018249415.1 Phareas burnsi | reverse complement strand
ATCACTTGCTTTAACGGTGAAGGAAAACATCGTGAGGAAACCTATACATCTGAGAGTTCTTTGCAAAGTTCTCAAAGCCGTGTGAAGTTTATAAATTCGCACTTGGCCAGCGTGGGGGACTATGGCCTAACCTTTCTCATTCTGAGAGGAGACCTGTGCCCAACAGTGGCACATTAATGGGTCGATGATGAGTCTCATAAAAAACGCAAAAACATATGTACAAACTATTTCAATGTTTTCAGGGGCGTCAAGTTTAAATATTTAATCTGGCGTGTTTTATTATTCAAGCGTTATGAGCAGTCTAAACGAGCTGGCCACATATGGGTTTACCTGTTTCAAGTTGATCACTGCTGCGATAGCCTGTATGCTTTTTATGCTATGAATTACGACAATCATTTCGACGAGCTGACGTGCGATACGCATTTGTCATATTGTCAACGAAGGTGGTTTTCGTGTTTCGATTACGAAGATCCTATCGCTATACTTCTGTCTTACCACAGCGGTGTAAAACTTCTATGTTCTGGTTTGATGTAGTAAGTCCAACTTAATTCTAAAGATTACCACGTACTTAAAAACACCTTGAGGAAACCTACACATCTGAGAGTTCTTTGCAAAGTCCTCGAAGATGCGTGAAGTCTACCATACGCACTTGGCCAGCGTGGTGGACTATGGCCTAACCCTTCTCGTTCTGTGAGGAGACCTGTGCCCAGCAGTGGGAAATTAATGGGTTGATGATATAATCAACTCAGGTAGGACTACTGTTTTATTTGGAGTCAGCTACAGATGCCCACGGGCAGCAATGACCACTTAAATCAGTCCATTAAAGAAATGTTGATTATCCAGTTTCGTTCCATAGAGCGTTAGACTGCATGCCGCAGCGGTAACCACATCGGTCTCACACGCAAAAGGTTCCTGATTCTGTTTGTTGATTAGATTTCTGTTATGGCTCTAGGTGTTTGTGTACTCGTCTTTGTATGTGTCCACGTCAGAAAATCCAAGCGTGGCGTATGAGTGTTGAACACTTCATTTATTGTTTTAAGTTTTGTAACTGAGTTTAGTTTAAGTCTGTATACGGAAAGTTGCATATCTTACTCTGCCAGGAGCGTTGATGACACCAGTGTTATATCCAAATTGCAGCATTCCAAGCACCGCGGCTAAGATGGCATATGACAGGAAGAATGTGAGGCCCTGTAAAGAAGGACATATTTCGTAAACGCTACCCTTATTTGTAATCCAAAGAATGATCATAAATTCTGGTTCTTAAAGAGAGGCGAGGTTTATTGATTACAAGACTAATCATATTATTGTTAGGAATACTTATCTTTCAATTATTCAAACTAACTTCTTAATCTTGGTGCAAAAGAAATGTAAAAAAGTAAATAAGAAAGATCTCCAAATACCTACTAGCTTTATAATATTGTCAGAACTGAAGTCCTGAACAAGTGGGTCAAAAAGGCCGCGAGCGAAAATTTTGTACTTAAAGCTAAATTACATTACCTGCAATAACCTTTAATGAGTTTTTGGTATTTATTCACGTTTAATTATTTAGAAATACCTCAAATAGTGCTTGTTACAAATACCAGTGACTCCACACCTAGTTAACTTTGAATACAGCATAATTGCATTAATTAAATTCCATCAGAGGGCTCATTATGTAACATAGTTTAATGTTAAATAACGTAACATAAATGAAAGTAATGTAGCAGTAGAATAATTCGACGTATATAAATTTTACTCGCACATTTTGATAACATCTACCCAGCTTTCGAAAATTAATATGTTGAATTATTTTTACATCATCAGCCGAAAACCAAAAGCTGAACATATCTATATATTTGTATATCCCCTTAAAAGAATTAATTGATTATTTTAATAAATGGTCAAATATTATCATCATCTGCAAATCTAATGATTAGTGGAGTAAGTGGAGCATCAGAATATGACCCCAGGTATATGGCCGAGTCTGGCGTTCTCCGTCGCAATCGCTACTACTGAGCCCTTGGCGCCCGGGCCCTCCAGTACTATTCAGTAGTTTCACTATGGAACTAATAGAATGTTTTTATGCTGGTAGTTCTACGGGACGACACCGAAATTCGTTTTTTTCTTTCAAGGGATAGTTATGTCGTGTTAGTTGTGTTATGACGACCCGCGTGGCGCAGCGATTACCATACCGGTCTAACAAGCAGCGGGTTTCGGGTTCGATTTCAGGCCAGACTAAATCTAAATGATGAATTCCGACTTCTGTTCTGGGTCTGGGTGTTTGCTCGCGTGTCTTGTGTCCGTGTTGTATAGGGAATCCTAGTGTGAGACTATAAATGTAGAAAGCTTTGTTATATGTCATATTCATTCATAAAAGCTTATTTTTCATAATGGATACAAATGGTTCAGATACACTTGACTGTAAGAGGGTGGGGCAGCCCAAAAGCATAGAACAAGGATTGACTACTAACATCTAATCATAATTATAACAATAGGGTTCGCCTAAGTTGCGGACAACTTGCAGCAATATGGATAAAAATAATAACCCATTTGGTTTGTTCATGTTTTAATGCAAGACTTATAATGCCTGATTCTACATCAATCAAATTATAACATTTTCCTTCTCAAGACTTTTTATGTCTGGTTACAGTTCTGAAAACTGTTAAAAATTTATAACCTTCAATCTAAGAAAAAGGGACCAATAACGGAATAGTAACGGAAAAAGTTCAGTTAATGTAAAACCAGAGGGAGAAAACCTAACTTTATTTAAATGTTCATTAAATTGATTGTGTGTTGAGTAGAATTCGTATTACCTTTCCAAATGCTTTTATGTTTTTCTGGCTATAGGTATAAAACAAAATTTTGTATTACTGAAAACGCTGTGTGGTTAGGTTTAATCAATGAAAGTTATGTGTAATTATTACCAACAATTTGCTATTGCAACCTACCGAATTGCGAGAGATAATTAATACATTGCGGAAATTTCGCCGAAATATAGTTCGATTTTAATTAGCTGGAATGTGGATTTATTGCGTAGATTTTGATATCTAGGCTCGGTTAATTTAAATACAGTATCTATTTGAATTTAAGCTCTCATACATACATCACCCATAAGTAATTTCTTACTAATGTTTAATGTATTGGTAGTACGAATGTAAGTTATGAAGACAGTTTGTGAAAACAGATATAAAGTTCAATCATGACGGCACCAGTAACATCAATTCTGATACCACTCCGACCGATCCTGCGCCTTCTGAAACCAACATTTCCCCATCCCCAACAAGGCATGATCGCCATTCCAGAACCTTTCTTTCCCAAAGTATATCGGCCCTTCTAGGGATGCGCCGTGCACATTGTCATTTCAGTTTTGTTAATACTGAAAGCTATGTCGGTAACCTTCGTTCGTATTTCCTCGTTTCCAACACGAAGGGGTTCTATTGCGGGCCAGGCAGACATCCAAGTGATTTATGTTCTGAGTCTGAGTGTTTGTGCACTTGTCTTTGTGTCTACAACAGCCACTATTGTAGGGCTACTAATCAAAAAATCTAGAATCACACAGACCATACAATTTGTGAACAATTTATTAAATTTTCGTAAATTTTACCTGTTCAAGTAACCTGAGTTTCCGGCGCTGGGAGTGTTCTTCGAGCCTATCGACGTACTCGCGCAACTCTTCGATCTCCTCCTTCACCTGCTGAACTGTATCCAACTCCTGCTTGATGGCAACCATGTCGCGCTTAACCTGTGAGCAACAATAACAAGCAAAGTTCTATTATAAAATGCAGCCAGTACAATAAGTACAAATACATATCTTTATTTTCAAAAACAGTTTTATAATGCAATCTCTGTTTCCTGCTTTAGTTCGCACTATGTTGTAGAAGGCAGTGTCTTCCCCAAGGTACGGGTTGCTATGTAAATTGCGTCATCATCAACTTGTCGAAGGATTTTGGCCCAGAATGTGACCACTTGCTTTTCTTCTGTATGTACTATGCAGTGACAGTAGCACTAGGTAAGCTTCCGGCCTCTTACTTCGGAGTTCCTAATTCTAATGTGCGTCACTATCACCATCATCAACTCATCACTGACCAACTGCTGGGCACGGGTCTCTTCATAAAATGAGGTTAAGGTTAGACCGTAGAACACCACGCTGGCCATATGTGGATTTGTAGACTTCACACGACTTTTAGAGCTTTCCGGAAAGCAAGCATATAGGTTTCCTTACCATGTTTTATTAAGCATATGTAGGGGTGGTAATGGTGGCTTCGGAGTCAAACCACGAACGATTCTACTATCTTCTTGAAGGTAAGTATGTAAACAATGCCGCTCTTAGGTTATAATCCCCTTACATACCAAAACCACTTTCGAGTTAAGACCAAAAATAGGGTAATATTTAAAAAATTGTGCTAGTTTATAACGAGACATCATCTGCATTCGAGGTATCAAAAATAAATCTAATAAAGTACTTTCAAATAGTGAAACTATGGATTTATATTTTACTCAATAAGAAAACCTCAAAATGTCGAGATCAACTAGATGTTGGTTAACAGAATTTTAGCTTAAGGGCGACAGAATAGGTATATTGTGTAATTCAGACTCGTGATTGAACTCGTCCTCTTACTGCTATGTTAATTTGCGCGCGTTAAATATGACTTTCAATAGCCCTTTCAACTCTCAACGATGACGCAATTAAAACGATCAATAGTAATTTATGATTCAACTGCATGGAAAATATTGAATCAAAGAGCCGCTTCGAACCAATCAGCTGTTTCTGTCTGTTAGGAAAAATAATTATCGAGGGCTTTATGGGAACAAGATCAAGACTTTTTAGTTATCACAGAAATATAGGTTATTAAGGATATTTTGTTGCTCGTAACATTAGATTGTGTTTCACCTCTGAGACTTCACTCTGGCATGACTCCACACTCTTGGTGAGCTCCTGCAGTTGTGTTCGTATCTCGCAGAGAGCGACCGTCGTCTCGAGCTGCCGGTCGCCTCGCTGTAACTCGTCCAGCTTGGCCGACAGATTCATGCTCATCACGCTCACCTGTCTCTGAAGGCTGTCGAACAAACAAATGTATTAGAACCAATAGTTTTCCGCCGCAGCTTGGCCTGCACGCAATGGAAAATAAATAAATAAACCCTTAAATTTCCTATAATTCCTGAGAATAAAGCATAAACGTTTGGCCGTATACAATAATGTAGCTTTGAAGCATTAGAATCGTAGCAATTCTTTTATCTGACGGTCAGATGATTCTGAGATTATAACTGACAAAATTAAAGAAGTTTTTTTTACAAATATTACCTAGAATGATAAGACATTTGTGCTAAGTCTCCTAAGTGCTTCTGAGTACAATTTAAACAAATTCTAAGAAAAAAATTCTTAAGATTTATTACATATTTACATTTCCTACAAACTACAATCTGCAGATATATTATACTAAGGTAAATCCAACTACACATTACTCATCCCTTTGCATTTTTTATTCATATTTGCATATTTACAATAACAGAAAGTTACAATACAATACAGTTAATAGTTGCTAATATAATTTAAATGTTATATGTATTTAAATATAAATAAAGAGTATGTAAACATTCAATAGGTATCATCATCATTATTATCAAACTAGTAATATCCCATTGCTGGGCACGGATCTCCTCTCAGAATGAGACGGATAGGACATAGTCCACCACGCTGGCCGAGTACCGATTGGTAAACTTCACACATCTTCGACAGCTTTACAAAGAACTCTCAGATGTGTATGTTTCCTCACGATGTTTTCCTCCACCGTTAAAGCAAGTGATAATTAATTTCTAATGCGTGTATATGTATGCTTAAAGAAAATAAACCCTTAATTGTTTATTAATAACGAGTTTACCATAGAAAACAAAATAAGACCTGGAAGTCATTTGATTTTTGTACAATTCAACATGACCTCTGCGAAGCTTACCGATGTTTACAAAGCTACTACCGATCGCGTATATATTATATAAAGTGATAGTTATCTAAAATATATCTAAAAAGTTTTTAGAAGTCTTTCTTACACTGGTGCTCGGGGTTCGAGTCCCGCACGGATCTCTGAATATTCGAAGTTATGTGTATGACAAATTATTTATCACTTGCTTTAACTTGAGGTAAAACATTGTGAGAATACCTACACATCTGAGAGTTCTTTGTAAAGTTCTCGAAGGCGTATAAAATCTCCCAATATGCACTTGGCCAGCGTGGTCTACAGTCTAACCCTTCTCAGTATGAGAAGAGACCTGCAGTGGGACATTAATGGGTCGATCATGAAATAGTTTTTAATTATATATACTATTTTTATTCAAAATATCTATAACCCCTCATTGTAACAAAATGGATACGGGATAATAGGTATGTGAAGAAAAACTTTGATTGTAAACTTTTTTTAAATTGTTACCTACCTGTTATGCGATACAGACGATTGAAACGTTTTCACAGCGAGAATAATTCCACCTGATACCATTATACCAAATGCATACAACGGTAATGCACGTAGTAGATAATTATATTCCGAAATTGGATATTGAAAATATAAAGGTACATTTAAAGCACAAATGTGAAATTTCTTTACATAAAGCGTACATAAGTCTTATATTACTTAATGTAACTAACAAAAATGAAAGTTTTATATGAACTGAGAAATAGTATATATATGTATAAGAATCATCCGAGTTTTACAGAAATGGTAAGTGGCCAGTGTGTTTTGTAAGCACACTGGCCACGTAACTATTCTGTAACGTAACTGTGTATTCTTATCAATAGTGTGGTCAGGATACCCTTTCAAACTGTCCAGGAGGACTCCCAGGGAAATATATTTCGTTTCAAAATCCGTGACAGAATCGATCGCTATAAGCTGACTGTACAGGTACTTGGATCATGTATCTACGTGGAAAGAGTAAAAATTATTTCTTAACCGCGATAAAGAAACAGATACATTAATCTTTATAATACCTATTGAGGACATACATATTTATGTAAAAAATGAAGAATGCGAAAACTTGTGAACTTTCTTTCCGTGTCTCAATACCTGTATATTTTGGAAAAGTTTACATAATTTCAATTTTAGAGAAAGTAAAAAGATTAGGCTAATTATAACATTTTCGTTTCATGCTTTTATGTAATCCCGGATACAGACAGACATTTAATTGTTCCATTTTAAGTGTTTAGTAGAAATGATTGACTATTTTAACAATGCAGAAAGACGTCATAAAGAAACCTATATGCCTGAGAGTTCATCAATGTTCTCAAATGTGTGTAAGATATATTTATTATTTTGAAGAGAGAGCTGTGCCCAGCAATGGGATAGAAGTGATGATGAAATAAAACAAATCAATGCAAATACTAAAACACGTTACGATGTCACATTACTCTGTACTTATGTATAAAGTTGGTATGTTGACAATCAAATAAATTTTATATTGTATTCGCAAATGTAATTGTCTTCGGATTATTTGCAACAATAATAATCCGTTATAAAATATAATCGGAATTTCGCATTCTGTTCAAATGATAGCCGTAATTTTGCTTGTACCAATTAACGCTTAATTACAGTAAAATTAAACAGATCAGCCCGGCATAGATTCGAAATATTTCCCTTTGAAATATTAATTGATTCTCTGTTTGTTAATACCATTAATAACCATCTGTTATTATATTTATGTTTTTGAACAATTTTCAGAATGAATTCTTGTAATATTAAATTGAATTTCACAGTGGTATAGAGCATACCTCATGTCTAATTTTACCATTGAAATGAGAACAATATAGGAATGAATTAAAAATTTATGTTTTCGATTTATTTAAGGAATACTAAAAATGTTGTTCAGCTACTTTGAAACAGACTCAAGGCTGATTGTAACATAATGGCAAGCTTTATCTACAAGGGACAAGGGAGCTCCTTATTCGGTAAAGAATTCCTTAAAAGCAGTAGTTAAGGTAAAGTTAATTTCGAAGGTAGTAGAACCTTTGTGAATTCCAGAGGCGCTGCAATCACACCTATTCCTGACTAGTAAGTAACAAAGGTATTAACGCCACTGTGTTACTTTAGGAGCTGTACTTACTTGAGGCGTTCCAGCTTAGTTTTTAGGAACGCATCTGTGGCCGAAGCTAAGAGTAAGTAGTAAGCTAGAAGTTCATTCCTATTTGGTGTTAATTACAGATCATTTATTCTCAGGTGGACTATATGACCCTTTACTACTGCTATGCTATACAAAAGTTAAGTTAAGTTAAGTTTAAAAATATATAATACCATTATCACAAAATGGTGATTTTAAAAAGATGTTATTTAGAAACAATACAATTCTATTATATACAAATATCGTGAAAGTAATATAAATTTCATTTGTAAATATTTTATATTTTGCAACAGGTTGCGATCGAAACTTAGGGTGATGTAATAGTTGCAACTTGCGAGCGTATTTTCAGCGCCGTGTTTCACCATTCTGGCAATTTACATTACAATTAGGCGAGGTGAAACAGTATGAAAAACGTGGGCATGATACAGTGAAGACAGTGATCACACAGCATAGCTACAGCGATCACTAACATCAGATCGCCACGCCGTTTTAAAATCCCCACTGCGATGAGGCCTAGTCGGAAGTTATGATGCGATCTAAGACACGCTTGCCTTGAAAGTGACTATTCACACTTGCCTTGAAATGCAGTCAAAAACTTTGGTACATTTTATCGTATCTACTCACATTCAGAGCATACTAACTTTAGACTACTAAAAATAGATTGACAAATGTTTTTTCTATACTTACCAAAGAAACGTTTAAATTTTGTGAAAGTAATGAAAGCCGCTTATAGTTAAGTGTTCTTTATAGTTCCCCTAAAAGTGTTTCAATGGGAAGCTGACTAAGTTCTCTGCGATCTCTTGATAACTGTCGAACACTTTTAATGTTGAATGATTTTTAGAGAAGTTCTTTTTTATGTATTGGAATTAACAAATGGGTATGCAGCCCACCAGATGCTAACTAGTTACTGCCGTCCATACACAACTTTGATGGAACGCCTAAAAAGTTAATGTCTTATCACAATTTACAAAACCAAAACCCATCAACAGACACCCTTGTGATAAGCCTGAAATATTTATCACGGTGATGGCCGTAACTAGGGACAATAATAATCCATAATAATTGGTCGTTATTTCTATGAAGTATCATTTGTACATTTCTAAGATAAAAGTGATAATGGCAAGTAAAAAAGCTAATTTTATACCATGTCTAAACGGACAGCTATCTTGTTTGGGTCACCGCCAATTTAATCTTTATCTATCTAAATTTTCGTTATAGGTACATGAAATAAAATCTGAAGCTTGCATGGAATATAGACATATATATCTGTTTTAACAATTTCTATACACATAGCCACACACTAGGATCCCCTGGGTCGTGTTTGGCACGGAATCATCTGAAATGAGTACACAAGCACCCAGACCCAGGCCCAGACCTATCTAAATTCAACATTTATTGACTACCTGGCTGGTAATCGAACCAGGAGCTCTTCGCGTATCAGACCGGTATCGTAACTACTGCGCCACGTGGTTATTCATTGATAAAAGATATCGGTATATCAATAAAATATGCACATATACATATATACATATACACAATATGTAGTGTGCATAGCCCCGTGGCTTGCTTAGACCGTAACCGATCTACAGAGTTACGCAACGTCGGGCTCGGTCGGGAATTGGCTGGGTGGCCGCTAGTGGTTCAATTTTATGCGTGCTTCCGTACTTCGGAGGGCACGTTATATTATTGGCCCCAGTTGTTATTATTAGATAGTTATCGTTAAACTTTGTCGGAGGTCCTATGGGCGGTTTAAACATTCGACACGGAGTCATTAACACGAATTTGCCTCCAGCAATACATATTGGACCAACGTAGTCGGTATATGCTATAGACCTTCCTAAGTTATGAAGAGAGGCCCATCCCGGCTGTGGGAGATAAAAAGGTCCGCTAGCAGAAATTTTAACTGCTGTATGCTGTACTCTTTTTACTGCGTACATTTACATCAGCTCTTTGACTGCACAATGACAACACCGAACAAATTCACGGGGACCAAAGGAAGAAACCTGTTTTTTTTTATTTGTACATAAAAAGCATGTTAGATACGTAGAAATGGCAACATTACGTCGCCGTTCTGTCATATTCGTTCATTACTTGAGACCATGTGATGTATTATGAAAACCGATTAAATCACCTAAGTAAACAATTACAAAGACAAAAAGTGTAAATTGTCTTTAACCTAAGACGAGACAAAGATAATTGCCTCACTAATTACTTATCCACTTCCAATAGCATGTTTTTCTTATTTCTATCTTTCTTATTTTTTATTATCTACATAGCTTATTTTCTAAGACGTCGCTTATAATATTTATTTTACGACTAATGATGACTCTGGACATTTCCATCACCCCTCAAATAAGACAGGGGCCATACCTTGAGTAAGTCTCAGAAAAGTTATTACCCCTAAAGACTAATTTGAAACGAACCATGTTAGTATTTCTGCGCTACCCTTACGCTTCAATTGAAAATATGGTGGCGTTCTCTGTTGTTACCTAGTTTTTAGCATAAACTGAATCCTAACTGACGCTCACCTAAATCAAATTTAAAATTTCTCCTAAACGAGTCCAAAACCTGACCTATATAAAAAAAAGTTGTTAAAAAAAATATCCGCAGTCAATTAACTCGGTCAAAAGAAAACTACCATCCACATCCCACGTTTTCAGCACCAATTGTTTCACGTGGGCGATATGCACTTGTAACCTTTGTAAATTGTGTGCCATTTATACAGTCTAAATATTTTTATGTACAGTACATTAATAAGTCAGTAAAAACTTGCCAACTTTAAGTATTAGCAGTGATAGCCTCACGCTGGGTGTCGACGGCACGAAACCCGCACGCACCTCCTATTTTTCAAAGTTATGTGCGTATTCGAAATGAATTGTTTGCTTTAACAGTGATCAAGCCATCGCGGGGAAACCTGCACATCTGAGTTTTTTGTAAAGTTCTCACTTGGCCAGCGAGACTATTCCTTCTCAATCTGAGCTGGCTAATCCTTCTCATTCTGAGACAAGTCCCGTGTTCTGCAGTGGGACATTAATGGGTTGATGATGAAAAACTTGCCATTTACTAGATATGAGAAAGAAATGTGATGTGAGATGTACAGAAATTTAAAAAGACGACAGCTTTAGGAGATCTCAAAAAAGTTTAGCACATAAGTCAATTGTATATATACATAGTACAAGCTAAATATGAATCTAATCGGACTTATAGTTTTAAAATGGCGTTAACGCAAACATCTTGCAATGTTTATAATTTATTATTCGTTTTTGTCGAAATGGTATTAAAAAAAAATGAAACAGCTATCTGCTCTCGCCTAAGAGCCTGAAAGCCAATGTTTACGTTTCCAAATTCCAAAATAACGGAACTCTTATATAAATGTTCATCACTAATTTTCTACGGGAACCGTGCATCTTTCCGTAATAAAAAGTCATTACTTACCTACGTCATTATCCGCCCTATCTATGCATCTGTGCAAAAAATCACATCGAGCCGCTACCCCTTGCAAGAAAGACAACAATATACACACATTCTCGTTTATAATATTATAAGTTGGATTAGGGATCTTTTAATGCTGTACTATTTTAACCTCTATACGTTTTATATATTTGTAATGACCAAAATGTAACTAAAGTTTTTATCATTATTGTAAATTAACATACATTGATTTTAATTTACAACAATTACAACATAACGTAACATATTCAGTTTTAATATATTCTTCTTATTCTATTCCTTCTTTAGATTGCACTTCCGGATGATTTGCATAAGGTTTGTAGGAGACAGGATGTTAAAAGAAAACAAAACTCCTACTTTTTAAAGTAACTTATAGTAAATTAAATTTTATGGGTATGTATGTAATAAATATAAATACATATAAAAATAATAAATTAATGTTAATTATTATGAAGATGACTTGATATTTAATATCGCTGTCCATGTTTTTAGCTTGACCTGGAAGTTGACAGGCGGAGTATGCTTTTAGCATCAAGTCCGCCTTTTGTAATATTTCTCAAGGTATAATGAAGTTTTTAATAAATAAATATTTGGTTACGTATTTAAGATTGCTTAGGTTTAACAAAGAAAGTTCCTTAGAATTTCCTGATTCTATGAGGTGTCGTTAACATTAATACCAATTGGACTAGACGGTTAAAGATGCTATGTTATTATATGTCTATTACGTGTTAATTAGAGATTTTAAAAATAATAATCCAAAAATATTGGTACATACGAGAAATTTTACTTATAAGTATTTATTTCCCGTAGGTACTAAGTCGAGAATTTCTGTTCATCATCAATCAATCAATTAATGTTCTACTGCTGGTCACAGTCTTCTCTCAGAATAAGAAGGGTCAGGCCATAGTCTACCACGCCGGGCCACCAAATGGACTACATATGTCTTCAAGAACTTTACAAAAAACTCCCAGGTATGAAGGTTTCCTCACGATGTTTCCTTCTCCGTTAAAGCAAGTGACAATTAATTTCTAATACGAACATAACTTCGAATAGTATTAAAATTAAGGACAAATTTTGTTTATGAGACGAAAGTCACAAGTTTCATTTTACTTTTAAGTTGCAGTTCAGAAACGAAACTTAATATTCTGTCTACATATACACATTTAATTATATTATAAAAGGTTAGCTTGATTCGATGCTTGTAAAGAAACACGTGCATAATGAATTCACCTCGATATAGGACAATGGCGTTATTATTAACAGTGTGTATAATCAACTTACATCGACAACGCATGTACTGTATTTATGCACTATTACTGCTCTTATCATATTGGTAGTCGGGATAATATTTAATACCTTTTTCTTTCACCAGTCTAGTTCAATAATAATTCACCGATTTAATTCCAATTCGCAATTTAATTCTACCTTAAGGATATCGTTAGCCCATTTAGCTATGTAATGTTACCACATATCAGAATATTTGTTTTCATCAACAATTAAAACTTAACAGTAATTTATTTGATGAAATCGCTGAGGATAAAAATTTACACTAAGCTTAGGCTTTCAAAAAAGAGGGTTCTAAGTTCGTGAAAACGTAAGTGGTAAGAGAGCGGATTAAATTGTTCACCTATATAGGCTTATAGGAAAGAGAGAGTTTAAGATTGAAAACAAACATTATTCATTCATTGTTAGATATCTATCTTTTAATGGACGTTCTGGAAAAAATGTTAATCCGTTTCCAAGATTAACTGTACAGATGGACATAAACAAAAGATCTATTTACTGTTTTTAGATTTAGAAAATGGCCTTTATTTCAAAATCACAGAAAAATCTATTTACATTGTACAGCTGTATTTAGATATAGCGATATGCTTGGTATCTCATTTAATGATGATAAGTTATTTTGTTTTTCAAACATGCTAAGTAAATCGCAAACAACATGTAAACATTAAAACGAAAAGTAATCTCTACTTTTGTCATTAAAAAAAATGTTTTAAGAGTCTCCGAAAAATATTATATAATCTCGACTTTAGTCAAAAATGTCCCGGATTTTTGAAGTTTTTGTCTGTCGTCGGCAATCTAGGTAATATCAATCCTATTCCTGCCGAATCGGCATTCATGGCGGAAGTGACATCTTTGGGCCGGCCGTGTATCACATACGCCTGTCAATTTATTATGTTTCATGTATCGATATCATATATGTTATAGTACAAAATTATTCAATGGCTGTTTGCATAAAACATAAATATCACACAGCCAATTAATACGTTGCCGCACAAAAGCGCTTTCGAAACAAAACGCCAATTAAATAAAATACGCCATTAGTCAGGAAGTCACAATTTTATTTCGAAATTATCAAAAGCTTTCCTCTTCAACGCACAAAGAAAAGAAGCGACAATAAAAAGCGTTCATTTTTCAGCAAGTGTAATAATAAACAATGTAAGTACAGATAATATCCTGAAGCGAGTGGAATTAGGGTTATCAACCGTGGCATAATATTTTTATTCGATTTTAGTAATAATAGTTGAGTTTGCTTTATTTCTGTGTTTTTGCAGAAGCCAGAAAACTCGGAAAATACAGCTAATAATAATACTTTACAGCCTGACACTTTTAATCAGTTTTATGGTTAAGTATTAATTACAAATACTTTGTTTTTTTTTCTCTTCCCTGGCATATTTTACGTCATAGATGTATATACATGTACTTGAATGGTTGTATTTCTCCTTATAGACGTTGGGAACCCTAAGTGGAATATAAGCGCAGGGTGTAAATTGTTTAACGCAGAGCACTGCAGTGGATCTGTCGTAATGGGTTCCACTCGCGAATGTCACGAGCAGCACTTACATAGATGCGTCGTGGTAAGAAAAGAGTCATGGCTATCCCATACTTTTACAAATTATATAAAATCTTTGTCTTTTAAGAATTTACATTTTAATATGAAAAATACGCAATCTCGGTTGTTTCAGTATATTATAGTCTGATAAGAGCCTAATTGAAATTACTACGAATCGGAAAGAACCTTTTACACAATATCATACTATAAGTGTGACAGATACTGGAAGTGGAGAATATGTATATATCGACATGAAGCTACTTGGCAAAAATATAATTTAGAATATCAAAACGGTCAATAAGTATTCTAATTCAATGTCTAGCAGGTTCCTAATTTGAATTTGTAATTTTCTATTTACATTACAGACTGAAACTGGATAAAACCGTACAAAAGAAATCTACTACAATCAAAACACATCACGGTCACACACATGCAAGCGATCCCTCCTCCCTTAGTGGTAGGTCCTCTATTCGGAAGTGTCAGTTAAAATGAATTGAGGTGTAAGCGAAAACGCGGTGCTCGACACGGTGTCAGCAAAGACAATAAGTCATGGCCATCGATAGTAATGTACGCAACAGTACGGTGAGCTGTGGTCCGATGTTATGGAGTAAGGGAAAGTGAGTGATGAATCAGGCACCGCGAGTCGCATCGTATAAATATCTGCAATACAAGATATTTGGGATGCTAAGCCAAGGTGAAAAATGTATAGACACATCGACACACAGATTTTCATGAATCGAATGCAATGAAGCCAATAGTAAAGGCAGAAAGCTAATGTTTTTTGACATTTCTCTAGGGTCACACGTACCTAAGTAGAAGTTCCCTGAGTGTTGCTTCGTCCTCCTCCGTCGGCGCATATCGTGTCAGCTTGCCGCCGGCCTCCCGGGCCACATGATCAGGTACCACTGTTACAAAACTCCTCGTTTATTGGGGTTGCTCGGATTCATTTGAATAGTATTTGCTACATTCCTATGGCGACTAAGGCTCACTCATGTGGGAAAACTATCGTTTGCGATAATGATTTGGTTATCCTTCCGACTTCCTTACATGGAGACGAATAACGATATGAAAACTTCGTTGTCAAGCACAAATGCTTACAGGTGTCGTGGTCATAACGAAAAATACTAAGAGCCTTTCGTCAGTCGAATGTTGTTTTTTATTCTTTTTACATTCGAGCTCTCGCAATAAATTGTGGTATGCAATAGGTAGGTAATCAATCCATATTGGAGGTTTCTTTAACCGTTCGATACAATTCCGGTTATCCGGCAGTTCCACAAGCTATGTTCTCCATTGAAAATACCACTTCGTATATTTGTTGCAAAATTCAGACCAATGCAAAAACAATGTAAAATCTATAATAATTCGGGAACGAAGTAAACACGATCCTGTTGTTCATTTGTTTTTATGAACTGCGAGAAACCCCTACGTAGCATAAAATCGAACCACTGCTACTACCGTAGTATTGCCAATTAGCGCCAATGGCCACGACAAGCGGTGCCCTAATCAATTTTGAACGCCACAAACAAATGGAGTAAATAATGACCAATTCGGTTACAACTTTACCTAACTCCTAAGCACCAATTTGTAAATATGGATATTAGTGAATAGCGGTTAATTTAACAGAGCATAATCAGCGGCTTAACATTTTCTATCGAGCTGCGAGCATAGTAAATAGTGTAAGTATTTTTCAATCTAAAACGTCTTGAAGGGATAATAAATTAATGAAAAAATTATAAAGTAAAAACGAAAAAAAACGATATAAGTACGACTTTGTCATTTAAGATATGAATAAACGTGCAAGTATTCATTAAATGGCTTAGATAATATAACATACGCCATTTATTTACGGAAAAATGTCCTATTTGCAACTATCCATTCAGTTAGTAATTATATAATCAGGGATTATACTTACTTTTTATGGACTGTATGATAACATTAAGCCTGATGAACGTCTCAAATAGTATAAGCTACCACTCATTTTCTTGTTTTAGCACCGCCAACCGTTTCTAAAACGTAAGCGCAAAGTAACTTACAAATTATCCTATATTTTATATAATTCTCATAGTATTAATAAATCATTTGATGCTCTGGTTACAAAAACAACTTACATTATGCTAACATATTAGTATCCATAATCTTCAGGATTAGAAACGACGACGTAATATTAATGTTACAAAAAGAAAATATCGAATGTTTTACCTTTTCAGAAAAAATCTTAGTTGCATGAATAAAAAAGGGCCACTAATTTAAAAAGATGTAAGACAGATACAAACACGGCCGACACATTGCATTCCTGCAACCAACTTTTATATAATAATGGAACTACTATTTGACTCTATATGATGTCCTAAGTTTATGTATATTTTAAGTGACAATTAAACAATTTTCACAACTCCCGCGAATAGTATAATATTTTATAGATTTGAATGTATTTGTACAATCAGTTACAATTGTACTTTAGTTGATTTGGGAAATATCAAACTTAACTCAAAGCACCCGAGTTTGTTTATGTTATTCTGATTTTTTTTATTTAACTATTTAAAATAACACTTTGGCATGCAGTCCACCTGGTGTTGTGTAGTCACTGCCGCCTGTAAACATCTGTTACTGACTTCAAATAGAACATTAATCCTGAAATTGTCACAGATGCGTCACTACACCTGAGAACAACTGAGAACTGTTATTGAAGATAATTTCTATGAATAGGTCGAACGGCGGCCGTGTTTGTATCCGCTCTAATAAAATTCATATTGATTTACCTGAAATTTGATCGATGGGTGAGTACAGCGGGGGCTCCTCCCCGCCGGCGTGCTGGTGCTCAAGCAGACGATGACACGACTGTCTCATGAGCGCTCCCGACACTGACGGACAAACCAACGGTAATCTCTTTTTTTATAGTTTTTATAACACATAAGGAGCATAGATGATAGATGCATAGGAGATAGGTAGTATAGGAGATAGGTAGCATAGGAGATAGATGGTAGAACTAGTTCGTCCGTAGGAGTACCATTGCTGCGCTTACAAAGTGCCGTGAAGCAATTCTTGTGCTTCGGTTAGAAAGGTGAAGATTTCGGGTACACTTACAAGGGAGGCGACCATCTCAATCCTCAAAAGTAGTGGCGCGTAGACGTACGACCTCGAATAGAGTTTTAGCCCTCTTTGAAGTTAGATATGGGTGTCCATGGGCTGCAATGTCCATTTAAAACCAGGTGGCCTGCACACTCGTTTGCTACTCAGTAAACCTAAAAATAAATGTATTTCACCACACTCATAGACAGAACCTACCAATGTAGCCAGAAATATATATGTGTAGGGGTGGGGCTGCCGTAAATGAATTAGACACAGTTCTATCACCTTTCCATACTCAATAACACAAAACCAATCTTAAATTTAGTTAACATATATTTCAATAACTGGCTACAAAACCGTAAATCTATTTATTATTCAATAGTCAAACCCTCATTACCTGTAATCTAGTTATTGTCATTTCACTACGACCGATGGCAGTCTAATCGACGACATTGTGTCTGAAACAATAATGTTTACATCAATGTGATTTAATATTCAAACAGAATGAAGTATACACACTTCATAACAGGTATATGTAGATAAATATACGTGGATAAGATATATAAAGTTCTCTTTAACTTAGTAGCGCTTAAATTTATAAGTATGTATGCTGCCGTAATAGTCAAAATGTCAGTAAATAACAAAATAACAATTTCGCTCAATGTTTTTTTATCACTCATACTGTTCTTTTAGAACAAGAAAATAAATTTTAACTTACATAGAGTTAGAAAGATAATTAGACGAACGTGCCATATACGTATGTATTAAAAACAATATTTGGATATTGCTTTTTTTATACATGGCAATATGTAGAGTCGTACAGCCATTGCATTGTTCGTACGAATATATGAAAAAACTTTTTAGTTTTAGATTTTACGTCCCGAATGTTGAAATAAAAAAATCCTTAGTGAATGGTGAGGTTTAGAAAGAAATATTACACCGGACAGTATGTTAGTATTCCCTTAGACTCAGGTCTACAAACACTACATAATATAACCTCTACAAATTTCTAAACAGTGTATGAGAAATTAGGTCGACTATATATTTTACATATACGTTATGTGCCTGCAGTGTTAAGTGCTCACTGCAGCTCATAAAGTTGTTACTCCTAAAGATTAAACGCAAATAGGTAGAAAAACAGTAGTCGGCGCAAAACGGCACTGCGCTTATATGAAAATTATTTCGTACGAGATGAAGCCCCGAATCGAGCATCGCCGTGAATGTGCGGCGCGCTATGGTGACGCACTATACACGCAGACGAAATGCAATCGCTATAGTCACGTGATCACGCGCGGCATAATACTCGCAGTTGCGTTGCGTGCAAAGTAATGGGTGATTTTATCCAACAAGGCGGGTTCCATGCAGCCCCCTGGGTTCCAACTAGCTGGTCTGGACTATATGGATATAATCAGAATTTACAGTCTACGAAACGCCCCTTGCACATTAATCATCATCAACCCATCACTGCCTGGGCTCATAGAAATAGAAAGGGTTACAGTCTAAATCGCTGGCCAAGTGTAAAGCTAGACTTCACATACCTTGAAGAACTTTACAGAGAACTCTCATGTGCGCAGGTTTCCTCACGACGTTTCCCTTCGCCGTTAAAGCAAGTGATAATTAATTTCTAATACGCACAAACTAGAGGTGTCCGAGATTCGAGCCACTATACTAACACAGCTTTTTTCCTTGCATATAATGTGTATCAATTTATATATTGTAAAATTATACTTATGATGGGATTATTATCGTATCCATGAAATATAAAACTGAAAGCGGCAGTGACTACCGGATACAGCGTTCTAGTGCACAAGATGTTCCGTAGAAGTTGTAGCGGATCGGGTTCAATTTCCTTTCAGTTTGTTAAGTCCCTTGTTGAAGTATAAATATGTATCAATATTGTCATATTACCATTCAATACATGTAAAAAAGACGTAAATTGTACACTTGAAATAATGCTTGAGATACATATGTTTGTTAATTATGTTATGTTTTAATTTATACAAAACAATAAGGCCTAGAAAGTGTTTTATCTTGTTCGCTTTTGCTATTAAATTTTATACAGTATTAAATAAAATATTTGTAACTGTGTTTTAACTAGCTACGTTTAACGATGTATTAGCAAGCGGAACAGCAAAGTAGGTCTTTCAAAATTTTTTATGATTGCATTATAATCTGTTGTGTTGATTAGGACCAAATAATTCCTATAGTTATTTTAAATGAAAGCATAAAAAACATATACCCGACAAATACCAACATTAGCATAACACTTTACATTATTTAAATCTATCCCATTATTTCTTTATTCAAAACTAATTTAACTAATTTATAATCTTTATCATTGTTTCATTTTATGCATTATATAGATGGCCTCATATTTTTGGTCCCTAC
>DWKL01000350.1:0-19825 GCA_018249415.1 Phareas burnsi | reverse complement strand
ATTCATATTTAATTCCGTATGATTATTCTGTACGATACCTTCAAAAAATATTAAAAATAAGGCATGTTTATATGAAGCAAATTATTTATTAATAAAGAATAAATTTTGCCATCAGTATGTTAACAGTAGACATTAGAAAAAGAGTTCACCGTGACATTAAACACTGGTTGCAATAATCTAACAAGCTAAATAGTTTTCTTTAGGATCACTATGTGCTCTGTTACTTTCAATTGAAGCATTTTATTTTATTGTAAAAAATTCCATGAAGAATCAAAAATTATTATCATTTCATAAGAACCATTTAAATCATTTACAAAAAATTGTGTGTAACGTTTTTTTTTAATTTATCATAATTTTAAAGTTATGTATCATTACAGGAGATCGTTATTCCCTTGAATTGATAAAAGTTGTATATAATATCTACCTAAAAGCTTAATGAATGCTTTCATATTAATTACCTAAACTGCAGCATAATTATGTAGAAGCTTTAGTAAGGACGTAAATAATTGAAAACAAATGTAGGTTTTTAAAATAAACTAAGGGTTTATTCCATTTGCGCTCTAATTGCTATCATCTAAGAAAATAACAACTATAATAATTTTGCCTTTAGTTTATTTATCCAGTTATAATACCCGGACGAAGATTCGTTGAGAATTAGGGGATCATTCTCAAGATTAGAATAAAATGCCAAAATATTATTAAGTGGCATACTGGTTCATTAAAATACATTTCAAGGAAAACTTGTTCTTTTATTTAATTTTACCTATTTGTCTGCAATTGTAAACGTCGACAAAAAGTGTGATTATCATATAGTCAATGACAGCGAATCCCACACGAACCGATAAATTTCTACAAAACTGACAACAAGAGTGTCGATCCTGGAACAGGTAACATATAATGTTTGTGTTCTTAGGTTTTTGAACCTACTTGTTCTTTTTTTTATGTTCGAAGAGTAGCAAACAAGCGTGCAGGCCATTTGATGTTAAGTGGTCGCTGCAGCCCATGGACACCTACATTTAACCCCAAAAAAACTGAAGATTTATCTGAGGTCATACATACATGCATTACTTCTCCTGAGGACTAAGATGGTTGCCTCGCTGTAAGTGTGCCCGTCTTCAGCAAGATTGTGCATATTATAATTACAAAGGCGAGTTGGAACCGGTTTTCATTTATAGTTGCCTTGACCATAGTTCATTTTGCTATTGTTAAAGTCTAAAAGCGTTCTCTCGTCAAATATTTAACTAGTTAAATTTGACTCGTTTTTTTATTGCCATTACGACGAAGTTGCGAAAATAGTACATTTATTGGGAAAAAATATTTTGTAACTTGCAGTTTCATTATCTTTAATCAATTTTGACTTAACATAAAGTTTAATAACAAGCGAATATTCTTTTTCCTCGTTAATAAGAGTGATTTCACGACCTCGGATTTTATCTTTATATTCTTTTAATTAAATTTTATGGAGATTTAAGTATTATTTAATTGTTTTTGTGTGTTATAATGACTAAAAGTTTATAATTAGTGCGAGATTTCAAATAAAATAAAATCTACTTACAAACTCACATTTAAATGGAATTTGTGTCAACATTTTATATATTATGTAATTATGGTTTTGTCAATGAAAATATTCATTTGATTTAGCATTATTCTAATAATGTAGTAATTTAAATTTATTTACATGCTTTGAATTTACTGCCGGTAAAGTCGGGTAACATAGTTAAAATCATATGTTCATGTATATGGATGTCGTCGACGCCGTCGGAGAAGGATCTTGGAGTGTTTAATTACGTAATGATTCATAAATTATTACATAATTTAATATTCCAAACTAACTATATAACTCATCCGCAGTGTCATGAAATTAACGCGAATTAAATACAAATTGATAACAAATGTTCACATCTATTTAATCATCTACTATATTGATTGAGTACACATTTAGCTCTAGTTACGTTTATGAACTACTATTAGTTAAGATTTTTTTTTGTGTAAATGTACTAATTACGCTTCGATCGCATCATAGGATTCGGCGAATAACTTGTGATGTGACAATTGTGTAGCCATCGTTGATCGTAACGTTCCGCAAATTTGAGCTAGTTAAAAATTCGTTTGGTTAAATCTAAAATCCAGATCGACACAGATTTACTCAAAAGCCGAAGGGAAGTGTTCCTTTCGAACATGGCAACACCAAAAGAGAAAACTGCCAACGTCACACGTGTCACGTTGAATATAATTCTTGTACTGTCAATTAGAATTCATTATCAACTTAGATTTCATGTTAACGACTTGAGCGTTGAATTTTTGCATTTTTTCGAAATGTTTTTAATACCAGTTTTATAGATGGAATAAATAATTATTTTTTTTTATTATAGGAAAAAATATAGTAAAAAGTTAAATTATGGAGGAATTCCTAAAAGGTTTGATACTATCCGTATTATCGGAAAAGTGTTATGAAGAATATTTTGTTAAACATAATTTTCTCGACGGTGAGTATGAATTTCAGTATTCTAATTGTAATAATGATTCGTATTATATAAGCTGTTTAAACAATTGTTTGTCTTATTTCAGTACCCTGTTTTAAGAGTACATTAAGTAAAGGATTAGGTATTGGCATAATTGCTGGGTCTATATTAGTAAAAGTGCCTCAGATTCTGAAGATTCTCAACAGTAAAAGCGCCCAGGGAATTAGTATATATGGAGTTTATTTAGAACTATTCGCTATCACTGCCAACTTTGCTTACAGCTATGTGATGAACTTTCCTTTCAGGTATGCAAATGAACTATTATCTATTGAACTTTGGAATGTGTAATACTTATGTACTTGAAGTAATTTTACACTTTTTTGCCTTTTCAGTGCCTGGGGTGAAGGAACATTTCTTGCAATCCAGACAACTATAATCGCAGCTCTAGTGTTACACTATGGAGGTTCCCCAACCAAAGCATCGTTGTTCCTAGGTACTTATGTAGGGCTTGTTGCAGCTTTAGTCAGTGGCTACGCTCCGAAAGATTTATTGTGGAACATGCAGGCTGTCAATGTTCCTGTTATAGTCTTTGCAAAGGTAACTAGATATGTACATTCTCAATTAGTAAAAATGCATATACACCTACGTATTAAAATCTTAGTAAGAGTTATTTTTTGTATCCTTATGTATTAAAAAAAAAAACTTCTATCAGATATGAAATAAAAATTGGTTATGATAGATGCAAGAAATTATTAATACAGTACTTATAAAGTATGTTATTTTCCTTTTTCATACATTTTTATATGATAGTTATCAAATGTTATTTAATTTTCAGTCAATTCAAATTATCACAAATTACAAAAATGGCAGCACGGGTCAGCTGTCAGCTGTTACTTGTTTCCTTCTCTTTGGAGGAAGCATTGCAAGAATCTTCACTTCTATGCAAGAGACTGGAGACTCCATTATTATTCTTACATACTGTGTTTCAACATTAGCTAATGCTGCAATTGTGGCACAGATGATTTGGTACTGGAATGTTGACAAGACCAATAAGAACAAAAATAAGAAGAAAAAGAAGCGCACTTAAGGATTGTAAATAAGTTTTTGACCAAAGAAATAAATGGTTCACAGAATGCAAGTATTTTCATTTCAATGGTTTTCATATAAATACAATTAAATTAATAGGCCATTTTTAAAAGTCGTATCAGGTGAAACACTGAATTTTCTTTCCCATATCAGACCTTAATAAAAAATTCAGCAGGTTTTTGTTTCCACAAAACGAATTATGAAATATTTATTTTAATAGTATTCAACGCGCATTTTTTAAATGAAATGTTAATTATAAACTACTGTTCCTCAACATTCAATTAAAAGGTAATAGAGGAACCAGAGAGTATAATATAAATGTATTTAATAATCAAAAATTAAAAATCCAGAAAGCTGGCTCTTACCTCGGGTACAAAATTAGCTTAACTATTCAACGAGGTAACATTGCCATTGCCAGGATGTTGGCAATTTGCCAACATTCTGGGAACTCATCCTAATTTGCATGCGTTTTTATTTTGTAATTTTAAAAATTGTTATCATATTTTATAATGTATATAGTTTTTTTTAATGAAAATTATATCATAAATATTTGTTAATAATCTTTTTACGGTAGGTTAATCTAAGGAAATAGTACTTTGTTTAGATTTTACACCACTATTTTTGTTGTTCATATTGATAAGTTGAAAGTTTCTTGAAATCCAGCTTAAAAGTAGACAATCATTTACTATAAATAAAAAATGCTTTATGCAAATTCATAATTTCAGTGTCGTGAAACAGCAGTTGTTGTTTTTCTGGTAATTAAAAATAGTGGTGTTTAGTTTTTACAGTTGTCTTATTTTGTTCATATATTTTAGTCTTGTTGTGTAGTAACAGGTTTATATGTGTAGTATAGGCGTTAAATAAAACAATAGTAATTTATCCATATTTATTGATATTAAGATTACATCCATCACACACAGTGACATAGTAATTGTAATTTAGTAAGTAAACATAAATTTTACACGTTGGAATGGTTTTTACCTTTACAAGCCACTTGAAAGTTCACAAAAGAAAACCAAAATAAGTAAAAATATTAGTGACCATAGAAAATGAATAAATTGAAAAGGGAAGTTATATATAGTATGGTTACTGTTTCTATAATATATTTACAAAATACCACTCTGACATGTATAAAAGTAATGCAATAGAAGTCAGCACCTTAAATAAATCTATGTCTAACCTTAAACTACGATAAAAGACTACGTTAAATCGTGACAAAGCGCACACTGGTGACTTTCAACTTCAAACATTTCTTTTTACTCTTTGGGAGGTTGCTCGGCGGGTTTCTCCTCTGCATGGTTCCGCTCCGGCTCGTTGCCATCCGCCCATTTGCCGTCGTACTCCTTTCTGTCCACGTATCTCTCCTCCTCATACTCGCCTTCGCTGCGGTGGCTATCGCGTTCGGAATAACGAGAGTAGCTGTAATAATTTGTGTGGTAATAGCAAGCAAGCAACTAAAAATAATGTCCCTCAAATGTGTTATCATTGGCGACTTTTTTTCAATCTCAGTATTATTCTTCGATTTTATGCAAATAATTTTAATTCAAATAATACAAAACATAAAAAGCACGAAATAAAAATTCAGTGCAATTTGAAGTCTTTACTTTAATTGGGACGTGATTGCGTAAAAAAGCAAAAAACAAAATTATGATAAAAGAGAAGTCTGTTTTTAACTTGTCTTATTTTTTATATTATAAATGATTTCTCATATACATTTCGTAACGTGAGTTCTTTTGTGAAACGTGCTGGATGACACGTGCTTACGATACGATAAATTCATGCCAAAACTGTGGTGGATAAGGCAAAACTCTCAGCAGGTACTAATTGTATATTGATCTAAATAAGTCTATGAGATTGGTTTGACTTTTTTTGTTCGAAGTTATGAGTAACTACAGAGCTCTCTGACCAAACGTGGGTGTAATAACAGTTCAGTAGAGATTATACAATTCTATAGTGAATCCCATTATACATTAAAATCAATTTTTTTAGTGACGATATTGTAAAACATATGTATGTTTACAAAATAAGACATAAAGAAGTCATACTATAGGCAATTTCGCATACCTATCTCTGTCCTTTTCACGTCTCTCAGGGCTGTAGGAGCGGGAGCGGCGCGTGCGGTCAGGGCTGCGGGAGCGCGAATACCGCCCGCCGCCTCGACGATCACGTAAATCGCGGAAACCGCCTCTGTAATGGTAACTTACTTTATATGTTGGTAAATGTGATTTTAGGCCACACAATTATACAATATAAAATGTAGGAGTTGTGATAATACCACAGACCTCTATTTTTTTTACATTAGCATCTCTAAATATAGTTTCAATAATTTTTTATAGCACAAAAGTACCAAACATGCATGAAGTCCACCTATTGGTAAATGGTAATTAACTCTACGGGATATCTCTATTAAAATAAAAAATCACCTGAGGTGACCACAGTTGTATTGCTAACCCTGAAGAGTTGGAACATTTCGAGTAAGTTTGTATCTTATATAACACTTTTTAAATTAGAATACCGTAGTGTTTATAAAGTAGAAATAATAGTGACGGTGGTGCTTCCGAAGTTAAACCATCAAGGGTTATAACAACACCTAACACCTTATAGATTTAGATGCTATCTCTATCAACAAGTACCTGAAGGGGCGTCCGCGACCGCCACCGCCGCGTCGGGGACGGAAGGGGCGGCCGCCGCGTGAGCGGTTGTCGCGCCATTCGGGCTGGAAGCGGCGGCCGTCGTCGCGACGGAAGTCGCCGCGGCCGCGCCCGCGCGGTCCGCCGCCGTTGTATGTGTGGAAGCGTGGCCGATAGTACGTGCCGCGCTCGTAGCCGCCACGCCCTCGCCATGCGCCGCGACGGTTGTATCGTCGGTACCTGCGCGCACATATATTCATTATACTATTTCATAAAAAAAAAGAGCTAAAAAAAAGACAGACTAATAACTTAATAAATTGACATGGCATACGAAAAAATTTAATGCAAAACATTAAAGTTCTTACTTTCTGAATTTAAGATTAAAAAATTTTAATCATAGTATTGCTAAACCGATTTTAAACCTAGTATAGTAAAATCGACCTGTTTGAAGAAGGAACAGATATTTAGTTGGTTCAGGAAAATTTTAATTGGAGTGTGTAGTATATATTATATACAAAGATCCACTATATAATATATTATAAAAAGGACATTATAACCAACATATATGTAAAGTAATAGGTGTAGTAAAAAGGAACGTGCCAAATCAGAATGAACCGATTAGATACGAAACTGGCCGAATGGCGCGTCAGTCGAGCCAATGGTCACTGAACGATTTCACTCCTATACAAACATGTCAGTAAATGTTCCACAACAAAAGTTTTAATGTATTTAAGCTGACCTGGAGCCGGAGCGCGATCGCGACCTGCTGCGTGAGTAGAAGGAACGACTGGCGTCGGAGCGGGAGCGTGAGCGCGGCGAGCCCGAGCGTCGGCGGCGTGACGCGCCCGAGCCGCTGCCCGACGACGCCGAGCGCGAGTGGGACGCAGAGCGCGAGCGGCGATAGTTACGCGGACATGTTCTGAGACAACAATAGGTTATTTCTTAAATTAATACATGTACGCTAAACGTATGGCACTGATAAACGTTCATCGTTGCTTTAATAGTAAAGGTGCTAATTCCATATTTTATCTCATACCTATAAATACCTCATTCATCATAACAATCGAAAGGAAAAAAAACAAAACATTGACAGAAATACTTATCCTTAAAATCATTCGTTTTTTTTAAGCATATCAAGGCTGTTCAGATTTTTTTTTACATTTGGAACTTAACACCATTACACTTTAAAGTAATTGATATTGTAAATTTGATAATCTCTATAAGGCATTATGAAAACAAATTTTTAGAGAAGTGTTATTAAAATCCTAACAACTGAGATATGTGAATTATGGACTATTTCTCTATCACTATGAGACACTTCAGATTCTTCAACTGAGTTATGCAGATTTTTTAAAATAATTTAACATTGTTTATAAAACTCAACCATCAACCCTTAGAAGTTTGATGAATTTGATAAGAGTGATAAAATGTGTGTCTTACACACCTGCTTCTAGACCGCTTCCGAGAACGCCTGTCGTCGTCAGATGAGTTGGAGGAGTGTCTAGTGGGCGAGGGCGGGGAGCGAGGTCGGCGTCCGGAAGGCGAGGGCGGCTTGATGCGCGTCACGAACTGCTCGGGCCGCCCGTCGCCCACCGACACGGGCGTCTCGCCTTCTTTGGCCAGACGGAACGAACCGAATTTGTCCAGAACTATGTTGCCCTTGCGGATCTGGAAAATGATTAATTATAAATTTTGTCGAGTGTTCCAAAACATTCTCTTCATTCATCTTTATAACTATTGCTATTAACCAGCAACCAACATGCGTCTATAAAAATGTATTTTTTTATTTTTATATATTTTTATGTATATACTGTTTTATATTGGTCCCAAACATATTTCCATTTGTTTACACAGGAACAAAGACTAAAAAAAAAAGGGGGACAAAATCAAAAACATATTCTAAATAATTATGAAAGTCTATTTCAACATATTGAAAATGACCTTAATTTTTATTTCAACATAACAATACAGTACAAAAATTAGAATAACTCAGAAAAAAAAAAGTAAGTCCGTCTAAATTAGAAGTAACAAAAATATTAATGCTAACAAGCTCTAGTGTAAGTTATTCCGCGGTGTTTCTTTTCTATGTTTGAAGAGTAACAAAGGAGCGTGCAGGTCAACTGATGTTAAGTGGGCACTGTAGCTCATGAACATCCACATTTAACCTCAAACTGGACTAAAGCCTTATCTGAAGTCGTACATAGAATTATCACTACTGCTGAGGACAAAGATGGTTGCCTGGCTTGTAAGTGTAACCGCTAAACCACATGTCTTCAACCGAAACTAAAGTATAGCTTTACAGCAAATTGTAAGGACGATAGCTCCTCGGTGGAACTATAGTTCATCTATCAAACTAGGTCGCAGTCAACAAGTCGAATAAAATAAATTTCTATGTACGGAGTACAGAAAGGGAGTGGACATTCCAGTCAGTGTGTATCGTGTTTATTGTTGTGTTTAGTTACCGGTGGGTGGTGCGGCTCCGTGCCAGGTGGCTCGGGTTCGCGCTTGGGCGGTGGCGCGGCGGGCAGCGGCGGCGGCTCCTTCATCGCCATCGCACGACGCACCGACACGTTCTTGTCGCCCACGCTCTACATCATAACGAAACAGTTAATATATGTAAAAGATGCAGCAAACGAGCACGTAGTCCACTTAGGTCTATCGTTACCTAAATGGCTTATATATTTTATAGACATTTGGGTTAAATCGAGATTATTTTCCAGGGCATGTCTAAAATTTTTTTTTTTTTAAAACACATTAATAAACCGTTCTCATTTAATTTTTTTATAGACACTTTAAAAACCCTCTCCAGAGAGATCTTTAAGAACCCGTATGAGGATAAGTCAACTAATAAAATACAACAATAAGTAGATATGAAAGTGCATTCAAACCTTATTTTGTTCTTGTGAGTCGTCCGAGCTGTCATCAAATGCGTAATGCTCTTTGTATCCTTTTGATGACTGATTGGGTGTATCCTTCTTTTTGACTCTGTAAATTTAATCACAGATGTAACAATCCAGTAAAGTATAGTTATTTGTAATAATAATTTAGTCACTGAACATCATAGATATCTGATCAGTTAATTTTTAGATTTCGTAAGTATAAACTTTAAATTGTTGATAGCAAGTTCGAAAATCTAGAGTAGCCGATGCAACCATTTTTTGTGCATATAATCAAGTCCCTCAATGTCATCCCAGTGTAGGGGACAAAGTAATAGTTCTATCTATGCATATTTATGCTGTGGTAAAAGGTTTTTTTTTTAATGAAAATTAACAAAAGTCTCCTTGAAACCGCTCACTCACATAAGTGGATATTAGCAAAGGCCATCTGGAATCCGTACAATCACACATGTCTGCCTGGCTACATTTCTCAAATTAGAAAACTGCAAAACGTACCTTGGTACTACAAGGCGGAAATAGATTTCGTTATCGTTGAACCATAGTTTATGTTATCACATTCAAATGAAACGCTTAATATTTTCCGTAGTCAATTTTACAATAGATAACAACGAAGTTAGTGGATATAGCAGCACAAACATTGCTGATAGTTGCTATCGCTATTGAATAAATTCCGAGTTCTACCACCTTTAGATATAGCGCTTAATCGTAACTTAAGCAAATTAATGACAATGAGGCAAGCGGGATGCAACGGCGTCAACTCACGGGTCCTTGACGGCGCTCATGGACATCTTCCACTTGGGCTTCTCGAGCGGCGGCGGCGGCGCCTGGTCGACCGGAGACAGCGAGCCGCGTCCGTCGCGTTTGCCGAGCACCTCCTTCTCGACCATCACATGGTACGCGCTCAGCTTCGACTCCAGCTCCTGCAGCCCCGGCATGTCGTCCACCATCATCCTGGCCGCGACACATTCATTTACAGTAGAATCCCGATTATCCAGACACGTTTATCCGGATGCATGTTTTTTATCCCTATTTGTGGTCGGTAAGTTTAAGCGTTTTAAGCGCTACAGGAATACACAGTTTAAGGTGACGATAATTTGGGCCATTATTTTTGGATTAATTTGGATTTGATGTTACAAAAATAAAAGATCATCCGTATTTTCCGTAAATGGTTAAGATAGTTGTACTGATATGTAAAAAAAGTTTTGTAAATGTTTGTCTGTCTGTCTGAGAGCTAATCTACGAAACTACTGAATTGATTTCGACTGGACATTCGCTCAAAAATCTTTAGAGGGAGTAACATATGTTTATTTTTTTTAATATATGGTCAGGTTCCTGCATAAAATTGAAAAATATGTAGGTGAAGAAGCACGCGGGCGGATCGGGGCGATTAAACTATTTTAAACATTGACTGAATCTTTTCTAAACGGTGGTAGAACAATACGTAGTCCGACTAGGGCGGCATCACCGCCATACCCATTTCCACCTTATACCAGTGGTAACATGCTACTGTTTCTGTTTTATATGTAGCAAGACAGACTCACATGAAGCGGACAAATTTATACAGTCTCTCTGAGGAGTTACCGTATCGGTGATCGGTTTGAGGTTATTATGTATGACCAAGTGATGTTGCAGCTTATAATTATATTTAGTATTTAGTATAAACACTAAATAAAAATACACTAATAATTTTTCGAGTTTCAAATTTCTTTAACAAAAAAAGCGTTATGTGAATGAATATTTAGCGCCTTCCCCCCATTGTACCTCATCCAAATGACTAGTCATTTTATTATAGTACGAAATTACATCTGTGGCAAATGCATTCGTTTATATCTGTTTCCTGTACTCACCTCTTATCACCATGCTTTCTCTCGTATTCACCGTCAGAACTGAGATCTCGTTTTGATTTTCCTTTCAATTCTTTTCTGTGGAGTTAAAATTTATATTATTATAATGTAATTCTGATAGGCGTAGAAGGTTCGGCGGATACTGACCATGCAATCGCGTGTAACGTAATAACGTATGGAAGTAAATAAACGTAAGTAATCATTATTATATGATATCAGTAAAAATTTAACAATTAAAAATTACTGTATACTCTTGTAAAGTATAGCGTCGAACATTGCAGCAATAAGTAATAATATTTAGCAAGAGCAAACAAATGCTCATTGCTCAATCTCACCAAATGCATAACCTATTAGAAGCTTACAAAATATATATTTCTGTAGTTACAGAAACTTAATGCACTGAAGTGTCATTAAATTATATTTAAAAGTAATGTAAAATTGCTGCCCAATATATCGGTGATAGATTTTAGGTTGGGTACCCGTATTGGTTATAACTGATTGCAGAAGTCCACGGTCGGCAGTGCTCACTTAACATCAAGTTCTGCATTCTCGTTTTGCTTTTTCATCAACATAAATACCTATATATTTAAATCAGTACACACCATAATAAAGTGCAGAGCAACATTCATTACGACATTACCTGATGGCATCTCTTAGTTTCTTGTCTCCTATACTTTCCAAGTCGCGAAGACTGTATTCGGAGTTATTCCCGGCGCGAGACATTTTAGCTTTCCTCTTCTCTTCTCTTTCTTGCTCTTTGCGCTTTCGTTTCGATTCCTTCTTCTTTTTTCTATAAATAAAAGTATTCAACAATTGATTTTAAAAAATAATCGCTAATAATTTAAAAAATATACGTGGTCCCAATAAGTATACCAACGGTATATTCGCTTAACAATATACAATCGACTGAGGAGGTACCACCGACGTTCTCACAATCCGCCGTGAAGCAATTCTTCTGTTTCGTGTGGTCGTCGTGTAAACTTGCAAGCGAGGCGCCCATCGTAGCCTGTGGTAGTGACAGATCTACGTACGACCTCAGATAGGACTGTTCAGTTTAAGATTAGTTGTGGGCGTCAATGGGCTGCAGTGACTACTTAACATCACGTGCCCTGCACGCTCGTTCGCTACTCTTAAAACATAAAAAAAATAAAGCATCTGACATAGTGTTAACCACATAAAATCAGTCTAGCAATAATATTTTTAAGTTGATAAAAATTAATAGGAACCAATGGAGATGCTATCCCTGCTTTCAAAGTTGATTGACGTTCATAAATAGTTGTACAGAATAAATGCTATTTGAATTTGAATGAACACAATGTGAATTAAAATCATTATATTTAAACGGATATAAATGCTATGTACTGGTAAATGCAAGCTCTTTCTCATTGGCCAGATAATCTATATATTTACCAAGTTAGTGAAAGAATCGCCTTATTCACCGTAAAAACTCGCGTACCATAATGATTATGGTTATAAATTTCCATACTTACTTGTCTTTCTTTTTCTTCTTCTTTTTGTCATGGTCGGCGCCGGGTTGCGGCTGCTGCCCCAACTCCTGCATTCTGCGGTTCCGTTTGTACTGCGCCGTTTCCTCGAGGAAGTTGCGCACCTTGTCTTCATAGTCCGAATCCTCTTTGGTCATTTCTAAGAACTTTCGTACCTATGTGTGAAGTAAAATGTATAATGTAATTAAATTAAGTTATAGTGTTGTGCAAATTTTTAATTATTACTTTCTTGCATAAATGCGAAAAATGACATTGAAATAAGATCAAAATTGCAAGCCCTGTAGAGTAAATATATATTATAAGGTAAACTTTCCTGTTGGTCCACAAACACTAATGTTGGCTTGTAATCAACCAATAAAACAAAAATAATAGGATACTAATCCAATAGTATAAAAATAAAACTAATTGGTATAATAAAATCAAATATAATATCATCAAGAGTTTTCTTAATGTAAATGAATATGATTACTCATTTTTTTATTTAATTTAATCAACTTCTGTGAAATTATTAGTACACTTGAGTTCAACTATTTTGTAGCAGTAGTTCAACTATTAAAGATACTATACCCAATTGAACTACTGAAACAAAAAGCCTTATTAGTTTTAACTGTTCTAATCAGTTATACTAGTGGAAATGAATACAAAGTAAATAATGCAGCTATGTAGAATATGTTGATAATTTTTATTTTGGAATGGCAGATACAATTGCAATTTAATTTGTGTAAAAATTTATTCTACAAACAAGATCTATAACTAGGAATTAAAATGTTAATAGAATTTGAAAAACCTGTAACACCAAATATTACGAAATATTATAAATTACATTTGTATGTTAAATGTACATTAACATGATTAACAAACTAACCTTCAATTCATAGTCAATATCAGCTTGAGACTTCACTGGCACAGTGGCCGGTTCCTCAACGGGCGGCGGGGGTGGCTGGTAGCCGTACGGGTGGTTGAACTGCGAGTTGTGAGTCCTCGAGGCGGAGTCCGCGTCCCCCAGCATCGCCATCCGCTTGCTGAGCGGTGAGAGGGACCTCTGCCGCTTGTTGTTCGACTGGGAGCGCCGCTTCTTCTTACTCTTTGGACCCTCTGAATCTGTAAACCGTATAGTTTCTCTGTACCTACACAAGTGGAAGCAAATAAGCATTCAAACCATCTGATGTTAAGTGGTTATTGCCATCCATGGACATCTATAACCAGCTCAATATAGAACAAGAGGCCTAACGGAAGTTGGTTACACATGTTGGTACTTCTGAGGGCCAAGATGAAATGCCTCGCAAAATCGGTCTTGACACACTTTTCAAACTAGAATACAACTATGCTTCTCTAGTGTTACAGGGTAAAAATAGTAGCGATTGTGTCACCCCAAATGACTGTCAGTTTTCTATCACCATCCCCAGGTCTATTCCTAATGATGACATTTGAGTCATTGTTTTCAGGATGAAAACGTGTCAAGGATATACTCCCCCACAATAACCAAGTATGGGTTGAATTTGTATACACAGATGAACTCTCAGGCATGTAGGTTTCTATCACCATTAAATAATTAAATTCGAATACTAACTAGACTTCTGAAAGTCTAATATTAAAAGTACCTAAGATTCAAACCCAGACATATCGCTTGGTAGGTTGAAATTTAAAATACTTATGTATAACTGCTACTATTAATAAAAAATAATGCAGTGTCTATATCAGTAGTCATTATGTTGTGGTCTGTCATTCAAAATAACTCACATTTTTCCAGCTGTAATCTAAATGATGAATTTATGCTCATACACATTTCACATTCTTTTCTCTGTGTGTATCCATGGCATCCACAATAGAAAAATCTTAGTACTGGCAGCTAAGTTTAAAAAACATAAATATAAATATATAATGTAGGTTACTGTTATATAATGTTAGTGTAGGACAACATCAGTAAATGGTATTACCACTTGAATCTGAAGATGACGAGGAGGACTCCGATGAGGAACTCGAGCTGGAAGACTCGCTGGAGGACGACGACGAGCTGCTGGACCTCTTCTTCTTACCCTTACCCCGCTTCTTCTTTTTCTTCTTTTCTTTCTTCTCCGTGAGGTTCAAAAGCTGCTTCAATGTTTCCTTCATTTCAAACGACTTTGCGCCCGTCAGCCCAGGCAACAGGAGCTCTGTTGGTTCTATCAAAGGCTTGGCTGTTGATGTCTTACTCTTCAGAAAATCTAATGAATTTTGAGCCTCTTCATGGAACGGTATGATGGCTAAGCAGTCTTCATAAGCTTTTTGAGCTTCTGCTATTTTATTCTCGTCTTCGTAACTACGTCCTAGAGCTACTAATGTTTCTCCCAAATATTTTCTTGCATTTGCATGATTTGGATTCAACTTTAGTGATGTCTCAAAATCTTCTATGGCCTTCTTGAATGTTCCACTGTTGGCGTAAAGTGCGCCTCTTGCTACAAGTCCTTCCACATTTCGCGGATCGATACTTAGGGCTTTATTGAGACACTGGAATGCTTCTGAATGTCTTCCGGCCTTGAAATGCTCTATGCCTTCAGCCACTGACCTAAATGCCCATTTGCTTGCTTGAGCTTGACGAAGTTCATCTGCGTATTCTGAAGTAGCAAATCCTCCCCTGTGTAGATATTATAACATTAATAAAAATTAAAAGTGTAATAGTGTTTACTACATCATCATGGTAATATTTCTTTATTTCAAGTAACAATAGGGGAGTCTTTCAACGAGTTACCATTCTCCGAGGAGATTTTCGAAATATTTAGTTATATATAAATAAATACCAGATGGCATCATGACATGAAAGTTATTAAACATCCTGACAGACAAACTGACAGACAGACATCCTGACAGACATTTGCTAAGGTCTCTGGGTATGATTTGTAGGGTTGTATGAATAGCACTAATGTTTTCTACACTCTACATTTAAGGGTGGTGGAAAGTTTAGTTCAGGATCACTTCAATTGCAAGAATATTATAACTCAGATACAGTTGTCTTACCTTAGAGATGGAAAGTTGGTGCAATGCATGTTGGTTATCCCAAGGAGTTCAGAGAGATATTGGACGCAGTTTGGATTATTGAAGCCTGGGCTCTTCTCCAAAATGGCTTCATAACTTTCACCCTTCATATCCATAGTTTTCCTAAGGGAAAAATAGACTAATTACTTTAATGCCTTTCAATAAAAGCTGATTTTGTCGCCTTTTAATTTGCCAAGTCATTCTTTATCATTAATATTGAATAGAGGTTTAAGTAATTACTGAATATTTCATTGCAAAGCCTAACAGTCTTGTCTTAAGTCACGCATACATTATCCTCACCTGGTCCCATGGAGCTGTTCAAAAAATTATTTTACTTGTACTTTATGGCTTTCACACACAAATATAACAGCATAGATTAGGTGATGCTGCCTCGACAATGCGACATTAAAATTACCAAAATGTCTCAGCTAAGGTCACAATGGAATGTAGTGGTGTCAAACAGGTCTTGGGGAGTCGTTGCTAAACCTAGAAAAAAACACCCTAAAATAACAGAATAAACTGCCATTCTTTGATGCCTGCCCTGTCATGTCCAGTACAAAAGGTTAACCAGCGCCGGGGCAAACTATAGTGCCTTCTCTGTCTCACATCAGCTAAACAGAATTGCCAGGAGCAAGTTCCACTCGATTAGAAATAAATTAAGCTCCAACATCCAATAAATGCTCATTACATTAAGTCCAATCAATGGTTTCAGATAATGCTGCAATATTAAATATTAGCTTTAATACAGAATTATATGGTTCCTTTTACAGATATTAGAATGAAGTGACCCTATATTTGTACTGACCTTTTGTGAATTCAACAAAGATAAAATAAAACTGCTATGGTAACATAATTTCAACGAAATTCCCACCTAAATGTTTCGGCATAATCTTCCAAATAACATCTTGAGAGGGTTACATCTTGATGTGGTCCAGATAAAACAAATTTGTCAATTTTTAAACAATACTGTGCAATAATTTCACAAGTTTGGTGAATTGTGTATGTTGGTACTGAAAAGTGACAAGAAAACACTCAACCATAGCATAGTCTAATGTCTCCATACACACATAAACCTTCACTCAAATATTCAATGTCCAGTGCATTATTGTGTTCAAAATCCCATTTTAAGTCTGAAAACATGTTTGAATCTTCACTGTTATTATTGTTCTTCTTGTATCTCAGCCTATAGTCAAATTTATTATTGAAACGTGACATTGTATTTATAGGTCTTCTTCATTATAATTTGTAGTTCCATCCAAGAATTCCATATGCATACCGCTCTCCTCTTATTGTAATCTTTATTAACAGCTTCAAGAAGTTATTCAATGATCATAAAACAACACAAGTGACATGCTGCCAACATTTTCTCAACAAAAAGTACAGAAGCAATATTTGTGATTAAAATAATAATAAGTGACACTGAAAAACCTAAGTGTAGGAACATTGTGACTTTGTTACACATTTAATTTCAAATTTGTACATACTTGTAGACAAGCGGGAAGTCGTCAGTGCTGAGCAGACCCAGAGGAGGCTTTGGTGGTGGGTCGTCTGGACCCCGAGTGACTCCCTTCATGCCGCACACCATTTTGTCCGTGTCGGGGATTACTTCGATAACTTCACAGCAAACTGTGTCATTCATCAGGTAGTTTCTTGACACATTTTTCTTGTCCACAGCAGGTATGATATTAGCAACTGGCAAGAATGCCTGGGGAGGACAATTTTAAAATATATTTTAATTAACTGTGAAATAAACATTATAATTATTTTGATATACTGTACAAGCTCATCCCATTACAGTTATAAACAAAATATTTTTTATTGACTTGTCAATTCTCTTTTGATTATACAACAACATTGAATAGATTCTAGATATTTAAATTCATACAGGATCCAATTTTAAATGTTATAGCAATGATCTGTGTGCTACATTTGCCACCATATCAGTCTATTATGCAAAGGACTTTGGGTAAAAATTTCTCACTATATATTCTGTTCATTCTGGGGTTTGACATTATTCGTATAGTTGTCTGTGTCCATAAGACAGCTTCAAACTATGAGAATGAGAAACAAGTCTAGTACATGCTTTAAGTTTTCATTTAATAAATAAATATAATAGGTACTAACAATATTGCATTATGCATTATATCCAATAAATATGTATTCAACTTATCAGCAAGTTTCATACATATAATCAATACACAATTAACCTTGTATAGCATCATTGCCTTGTAATAAAGTGTAGCATAATAATGTGAGTGTATCATTGTGTGAAATTAGGCCAATTTTGTCTCTAAAGCAAAAAAATGCAATGAATGAATATGTTCACAATTCTTTCATTTAATTTATTAAAGTGTTTTGTATGGAGATACCTAGGTGTGTGATTTCACTTTATTTTACCTTTGTACCCACTATGTTTTATTTGTGCACATCTATGACACATTACATTTCAAATAATATATAATTTTGTTGCCTTTGCTTTTTACTGAATACTAAAGAAAATGTATGATATTGTATTGTATTGATAGTCATATTAATATATATTACATAATAAGGATATATAATCTATATAATAGAATTCGTGGTCTTCAAAATATATTCTATGTTCTGAATAAATGTATTATTTAAAGTACTGTTAATCTCATAATATTGTGCAATACATTACCTTCACATTGATATCAGCAACATATCTAGAGGTTGGACCTGCTGTGCACAGAACCTTCAGCATCATTCCCGATGCCGTCCTGTTGATTACTGCTCCAATTATAAGTTCTCCCGTCTTCACATTCTACAGATGTAAACATAGATTTGTGTGAATTAATTAAGATTCCCTGTTATAGGCAACTGACAAATATAGATAATTATGAAATGCTTAAAATCATCTTTGATTTAAAAATCTTTTGAACAGGAGCTTCATAAATTATAAACAAAGTTCTTAAATATTTATGGACATTCAATTTATATAACTTACAAAATTATTCAAATTTGTTTATTTCTTTTAATTGTATTAGAGCATTGTATATTATTACACTTTATTATTTTCATAATGGATGCAAATTAGTTATATGTACAAGATCAATGTAACAAATTGGACATCATAGTTATTCTTTGTAATGGAATTAGAAAATTATTTCTAAATCGATACTAACTGGGTTAACACCTTATAGGGCTAGAATTTAAAATTATTCTGTAATCCATAAATGTACATAAAACAATAAAAATTATAATAAAAATAAATTAAATTTCACTTACGTCAAAGAAATGTCTCAACCTTGCAGATTTGTCCACATTCAGAAATGTTTCAAATGGTGGCATTAATGCAAATAAGTCTGCAACAAGTTAAGGCTCATTAAGTTTCTTATAGTCCTAGATATTATTTATGCAATATTAAAAGTAAACAAATTGAGATCGTATCATTAGGAATAAAATGAAAAATACCTATTTTCAACAAAGAAGTAACACAAGTGTCTCAAAACAATAATCTTTAAAAAAGTTATTAAGGTAAGTTGTGTACAAAGGTCTTCCTAAAATTATTAATCACTACTATAATTTGCAAAGGTACATCCCACTGTCTATTTCTTATAAATTAACCTAGATAATAAATCTACTGCCTGACTTGGCACTAAAAGTGAAAGTATGACTCACTATCTTCGGGTGCCGATGTTTCCGCTGCCAAACTAGAAGACGAGGGAGTCTCCTCCATGATTGATCCATCAAACAATGCACTGGCCTCTTTGGCTATGAACTGATGGAGCTTCAGCCTTCGCCCCCTGTCTTGAAATGTGAGGTGCTTGTGCCTCGATTGGTACACTACGAAATCAAGGTTGCCCACGCCGACCTTGGAGAGATCCTCCTCCCCTCGCTCGGCCTCCCACGTTTTTTGTAACTGCTGCCCATGATAATTTATAGACTGCGCCACAAGTGACGCGTCCAGAGGTGTATCCATTGCTAATATCTGCACACAAAGAAAATAAATCTGTCATAAGATGTATTAAATAAACCTGTAATTTACGAAGATACGTAAATACACATTTTAAGAATAAAAATCGAACGCCGGGGTCCCCGCCATTTTGATTGACAAATCTCAGTATGTTTATATTAGTAGCTTTTATGTTTATATTAGTGGGTATAGCAAAATAAACGTAAGGATTACCTGCAGAATACAACACACGTTTGTATTTGAACAAGAATTCACAAAACTATTTTAATGTAAACATTGGATCATTTTTTTTCACCAAAGCACATTGTGCTCACACTGAAATTAAAGTAAAATGGCGGCCTCAATTTTATTGATTGTTTTAAGAAAAATGTGTTGCCAGGTCTGATTTTTAAAAATCCATAGGGCCGCGTTATAAAATATCGTAGATTGCTACAAAAAACAAAAAATGATCT
>DWKL01000349.1:0-19850 GCA_018249415.1 Phareas burnsi | reverse complement strand
GGACTTGGGCCCTTTCTTGATTCCGGTTTCTTTCTCGTCTTAATCCACGGATACCATGAAATAAATAAACATATCTATATAGTACCTATCCTCCTAACGATATTGCAATTATTCATTGGCATAAATGAACATCATTGATTACAATTTTGAACAATTATAACTTCGAGAATACATACCAAAAACACAAGTATCTATAAATTATTAAATAATTAAGTATTGAGGGTCTTAAAGTTCGCTTTCAGGGTCCGCAGTAGGTACCTAACATTTATTAATAACATAGTTGAAGAATTATAAATCATACAAAACTATTATCAGGATTCTTTTATTCAATAATTTGCTGTTAAATGTCATCATTAGAATTTTTCTTGACGATGACAGTTTATCTGTCTGTTTTATACATCTAAAATGTAAAGGTCTCGATACCAGGACGTGTAGTGTACGTTGCGTGTTTCGCTACGCAGGTGGCGTGTGGGCGGAGCGTCCGCGGAGTGTCGGCGGGGTGTCGGCGCGGTGTCGCCGGGTTGTCGGCGGAGCGGTGACGCAGCGGAGACGCAGCGGTGGCGGAGAGGTGGCGAGCCGGCGGCGCGGGGCGGTGAGCGCGGCGGCATGGGGCGCGCGCGGCGGCGGCCGGCATGGCGGTGAGCTGTCCCGAGGTGATGTACGGCGCCTACTACCCCTACCTGTACGGCCGCGGCGCCGCGCGCTCCTTCCACCACGCGCCGCACTTCCAGTACGAACGGGTCAGTACATACATCTACCTACTCTTATAAGTTAATGCTACATCCACCGGTTTCCACTTACGGTTCTTCCAGCTTTTGCTTCCGTTTTCAACTTTTTTTATCAGGAACCCCAGATGTTTCGCGGTTAAAAGTTGACATCTCAGTGTGTTCATGGCGCTGAAGTCCTATATTTCGCATTAAAATCCTGTTAAAATCAGTTCTGCACAAGTTTTTTAAACCAAGTTCTGCAGATGGCACTTGTATTATTTACCAATTTGAAGCGCTCTATAGTTATCTAACGGTGAGGGTACATTAACCGTACGGTTCCATTACCAATTTCCAGTCCGAGTTTCTTGGCAGCGTTCCTCCTTTGCGAAATTTTAATTCATAAGAAATGATAAATATTTTGGGGGTAAACAGGAGAAAAAGTTGTCATCTTTGCACGAAAGTCTCGTTCAAATCGATGAAGGAATTTCCTAATTATAAAAGATTAAATAGTACAGGTATGCAAAAATTAAAAATAAAATAGCTTTATGTAAATATTTTTGTTTCATATCATACGAATACTGCTACGGTTAAAAAGTTAATAATAAACGGAATACAATATTCACGGACGCGTAATATTTATTTATTTTATCGGAAGCAATAACAACTTTGATTTTCTCTATAGGAATACAACACCATCGACTCGTTACAGGCCCACGTGGTCACAGCTCGTCCAGCGTAGCGCCGACTGAATGCGCATCGGTAGACTTCACACGCTTTTCGAGAACTTTACGGATAACTCTCATGTGTATAGGTTGGGTTAGGTCTTTTCACGTAATTTCACGTAAAATCAGATTCGAACTGGCTACCACTGCCTCCAGGTTCCACAGTAAAAGGGAATTAATGTCGTAGCAGATACAGAGATACTTTCTTAGCATAATTACATTTTTGCTTAAACGAGTTGAGCTTGGTTACGGTGAGCTTACGGTCAAAATGACTAAGATTAACAAAATGTTGGTATGTGTGCGTGAATCAACTCACTTTCATGTTAGTATCATTCAATATCATCGGAACAAACAAATGTAGACACGAGAGGTTTGTCAATAATAAATGTAAATAATCAGTCAATATTATTTAAATATTAAATTTGAACATAACGGTTTAAATCGACAGTTCCTTAATATACACTTTAATTTTATTAATTGGATTTCAATTCATTTAATTTTCCCACAACTTCCCTCACAAAATACCCACCAAAATACCTGTATAGGTAATGTACAATAGTCTCCAGTAAAATGGGTCTAACATCGAATCGACGAACCGACAGACGTTCAGAGTGGAATTAATTAAAGCCCGTTTTTGCCATCGGCTACGGAACCCTAAAAGTGAGTTACCTACCTACAGATAGTACCTATTCACAGACAGGTGTTGTGTTTCTTTTGGATTTGTGAATATAACGTAGCGTTAAGTGCTGTAATAGTTGTAATGGCGCTGACAATCCGACCTGCCCGTGCTCATTGGTATGCATCGCTGGTGGATTACCTTCTCTATAAACAAATAAAAGGCGGGCGAGTGCGTGAGGCTGTACGCTCTGTGCAGTTCCGTAGTCGGGATGAACGGTCCCTTTCTAATATGTTTGTATTTCACAGTCATGATGTAGTGTTCAAAGACTCAGTGAAAAGCGAAGCTATTTCTGCGGTCGCTAAACACAAAACGGCGTGTGAACACATCCCATATCTCAAAAACTACATAAAATCTTTTACTACACCAATTTTCGTTGTAGTGTTTTTTAAGTTGTTATACATATTTTCAGAATGTTTCGCTACTTAAATAGTTTAAAAGTTAGAGGACGGAGGTGGGAGGGGACGCTGACCAAGTTGAAAGTGCACATCTTATAAACTAATGAGTTAAATCAACTCATTTAGAAATGTCGTTTCTGAAGACCTGTCTCATGTTACGCTTATGTCGATTGAAGTTTAGTTTAAAATGGCTGTGACGTACCGACGAACACACGTACAGGCGGATACGACAAAATGATAAGGATTTCCTTCTTTTATATTTGGTTAGGGAACCCTAATAACTATGCGAGGCTGTTCGCGCCTCCACTGTGCCCGCGCTCGGCTCCCGGCCGTGGGACAAAACCGTAAGTTTTACCATTTTATAAAGTTACGTAACCACCGTTTGACGACGGCATGTATGTTGTTTATTTATTGGTCGTAATTAATTATTACGCGTTGAAACGCGCGCCGCGGGGCCAGCGACGTCGCCGACTTGAATAAATTACATAAAAATTAACGATAACGTCCGTTAAAGTAGCCTTATTTTTACGTTAAAAACTCAATGAATTTGGAACAAAGGCATAAAATGTCAGCGTCGTATGTTCTGGCAAGTTGTGTGAGATTGATTTGATCCGTTTGTTTCTAAAGGCAGTTAAAATGTTGGTTGAAATATAAATAAGAAGGGCACAAAACAAATGTGAAAAGGTTTGATCCAAGAATATGTTTCGTTATATATAGAATATATATAGAAACTTATTTAAGGGATAAATACATTTTGTATATATTGAATAGTACGCTTGACATGTCACGAGTGTGTCACCGGGCCTCTGCTCGCGGCCCTGTACTACACCTACCTATGCAAACATTATCCTTTATTTATATCAAATGTGTTAGTGTAGCTACAGTAACTAGATAGGAGATACATTACTCAAGGTCTCGGTGACGAGGCAGTGTGCGCAAGAATCTAAAGGAAAATCAGTAGGAGCTTAGAAAAATGCATTGATTGTGAAATGGTATAGTACGTTGTGAGTTCATACCGCGATATCCTACCAGCTTGTTAAGAGATAACGTAGGAAAACCACGAAGGTCATTTAAGTACCTACCTCTACGATATTTCTACTATCTACTATAGTTCTCCTAAATACTCGGTGAGGAGAGACAGCATTTGAGGAATCAAATGCTAATAGTATTTAAGTAGATATATGAAATATGTGGAATGCACTGGGTGTTATAAACATATAGTATAAGACAGCTTAAAATTGTTCCGCATTTGGTCGACGTGGTGTTGCTACATACGTATCTACGATGGTTAGAGACCCTCGGCCTGGTGATGGAGGTGTTACCAATGTAAAGTCTGTGTGTATTCGTGTGGTCGTGTGCGGGCTCGCAGCTCGCGGACGAGTGGACTGGTTTGAATGCGGATTTTATTTGAAATTCGTTTCTATTGCGATGCATTTAGCTATGATTGATGAAAAGCTGTTGAACCTTTGAAAATTATTAGACATTTTCCAAGATGATAAAGGAATTACATTCACACCTCCGATCGAATTGATCTCAATGAGTTGATCAGTTATATATTTTTAAATCAACATATTTCTAAATAATTCGTCGAAGACGTAGTTCGCTAGTGCGACGCGTGCCCGCGCGGATCACGCAGCGGCAGCCACGCGGCTCCCGCTATGTTAATTAATTGGCTTTAATTATTTCAACTATGATGTTACGATGCCCAATGGCCCCGTCAGCTGGCCGCTATCGAATTACCGACATAAATACTTGTCGCAGTTGTCGCCCAGCCTTTCCTCTTATCTGAAAATCTCTTCGACACACAACCGTTTGCATGTTTTATGTATGTGCGCACCCAGAGCGCGGCTAGCTGGCAGACGCAAATATATGTTTCAGTCGTCGATTTTGGGATCACTCTTTCTGCTTATAGAGTTGTAATTTTATGGCGGCAAGCTGTTGAATGAAAAAGGGAACATATCTACTTTATGAGGATCAAATTCAAATTTCAACTACAACGGATCCACCTATTTGTATAGTTAACTAACAATATAGTTAACTAACTATTGTAGGAGTCAATAAGATTGAAACAATAACGAATGGACGAAAATAATTAAGTACCTAAGTACTAATTGAAATAAATCTGTCGGTGGCTGAATTGACTTTACCTCAACTTTCATAACTTCACCTTAAAGAATCATTATAGACGGCCTAAATATAGCTCATGGCTCTGAATAAAAGTGACAGCTTATGCCCGGCTCCACGAGCGACTCCTAATGTACTCTTAAGGATATTTTTTCAGCTGTTAAAAATTATTTACAGGAACTTAGTTAATATAGCTTATTAACAGATTTATTTATAATATAAATCGACAAATATTTATGGGTCTTTGAATTTAATATTTTTGCCACAACTTTTGCGATTTATTATATTGTTCAACCGAAATCAATCACAGGAACAAAAAACTTCAATAGACTCAATAGAAGCGCACGCGGGCTGGATGCGATAGCAAATTAATGTAAAATAATTATGATTACCCTTGTGTGGTGAATATAAGGTTTGAAATGCAATAATAACCTATCGGTATCCGTGGGACGTACTTGATAGGGAGTGGTAAGTCCATGAAAGTTCTATACGGTTGCCATATGAATCAAATGTAACTAAATTGTAATTTTTGTCAAGGATTGGTATCATATTCATGGTATTTGAACGAATACTGTAGATTTGATCAAAAATATCAGTAGCTGATTCACGTGAGCCAACCCTTGATGATAATTATTGTTAGTAATTAGTTGAACCTGTTTAATGTTTAGAGAGTAGCAATCATTGTACGGGACGCAGAGCGCAAGCAACTGGGATAAAAGAACGGCTAGCGCGGCGAGTTACCGAGCTTTGCGGCGAATTCCGACATCTAAATGGGCTACCGGGCCCTGTGACTCTACATGGAAAAGCTTTTAATAGCCTTTGTATCTTACTGTCTCTTCGCAGCTACTGAATCGGAACAACTAATTATTAACCGCACCTTATAAGGCTAAACTTAATTTCGATATTGGAAAGCTACTTTATATCATCCGTTGTTATAAATTTACAGTAATGTTCTTACAATTTTTTTTATACACAAACCATAATTTGTATACGATGTAATGGTGTTCTTTGACTAAAAGTGTTTTAGCGAAATATTGTATATTATTTAGGGATCTAAGTAAAAAATAAATACTCCAAGAAACAAAGAAATTGTAGGCACAAAAAATAATGAGTCGACTACTACTATGGATTTTTTTTTAAATGTCAAAAAAACGCGCGACACATTAGATGATAAGTAATGTGTCGCGCGTGTAAATTATCATCGCACTACTTTCTGTGCATTCTACCGATGTGGACGGTAGTTAGACGGCTTGCAGACCCCGCGGGTAGGTGGAAGTAGGATATGGGTCGTATATTGCTGCAACTACAAATTACTAGAAATCTACTAGATTAATATAGGTACCTACGTCATGTGGTACTAGTACCACTCGTATCTGGGATTATCAGGAGGGGTGCGAATCTTACCTTATAGTCCGTAACCTAAAATCCTTAATTAGAAAAAAGGGGTAACTTAATTTTTTTTGCGATGACGACAAAGTTGAGTTTTAAAGGAAACAGGAGCGGCGGGATGGAGCTAGAGCCTCAACGGTCACGGCGCAACACACGTGTGCCCTCCTCTAGCCTTTAGCTGGCGATCTGTTCCGTCTCGCTCGCTTGCTGCAGACTGAGATATCCGGCGACATTTGCGTCTTCCTTGCTCGCTCGTTACTATGTCAATATTATTCACCTCAAAGCTATTCCAGCTGTCTCGATTCAATTGCAACGTAGTTTCCCGCGTGTATTTCCTGTTCTTCCTGTCCTTGGTCAAAGTCTGAAGTGAGTTGCGACTACCTTATGGAGCTGGATTAGTTCGTCGTTTACTCTCCAAACCGTACGTGCTCGAAGAGCACGCGCAGTAGTCTGCCAACCGACCGTATGCAACTAACTAAGGCGGCACGCCGGCCCGCTCCGCCCGCCGCGCGCCTCGTACATAACGTTGCACGTTCCGAGAAATAATATTGTACCTACTTACTTATTAATTTATTTTTACCTTCCCACCATAATTTTATATCGATATACATATAATATTATCTCTTGACACATATTTAAGATCGAGGCCATGGGGTTAGGTATCTGTAAAACTTGTTTTGTTAATAAAACAACTTTATTATTTAGTTATATTTATACTTTTCAATTTATTATACGTCATTCACGCGAATTGATTTCCTTACTGGTTTACTTGCTGGAGGGTAAGTCAGTCACACTCAGTACGTATGTTTCACATAACGAAGTATTTTGTGTATACCATTTTTTACATTTTTTAAGCGTTCTTCATGTGAGATCCGTCAACAATAATATCGTGAGAATGTATGTACATTCGTGATCCTTGGAGTGTTCTCAAAGTCCTCTTAGCTCCTGCTTGTCGATTGTACTCTTACCAGTTGTCCGCTCCTCGTCCGTTCCTCGCCTAGTAACTGAGTGACTTCGATAAGCGCTGTGGCGGCGCTGTGACTGCGACCGTGACGTTATCCAGACCGAAGTATACTCAGAAGCTTATTATTAGCGACAAACTTCAAAAATCTCTAATGTACACAGGTTGCGGAAACTTCTGAGAGGAACTGAGGAATAAAGATGGGCGAAAGTGATTGAGTTGCGTAGAGTCCTGCATTTTTGGAAGAGGACGCACTTACGTCTTCGTACAGATAGTAGGAAGTTCCTTTGAACTCAAAAAATCACGATATGTTCAACTATTTGAAAAATTCATCCAAGGATTGAGACAATCCTGATTCTTTTTTTTATATTATGTAACGAGTACTCACGATTTGCGGTTTTTGAATTGCCTATATTTGCAACTGGGCTGAAATATAGGCAATTCAAAAACCGCAAATCGTGAGTACATGTTACATAATATAAAAAAAAGGTATAATTTCCGCGATAATATTAGCTTAAAATCATATAATCCTGATTCTGTTAACATTTAAGCATTGCAACTCACGGCATTAGAACCAACAGGAAGAATATTTCTTGATGTCATCCTCATTGCCAGAAAGAAATGAAAAACTGGAAGGAGTTTGCGTGGGCGCTATAAAAGCAACAATTCCAGATCAGATTACAATATACGGTGAAGTAGGAGAGGAGAGTAGGTGAGGAGATGAATATTAATATTATTAAAAGAAAGATAAGAATCGTAATCCATTGTACCATTATCAAAAGGCATTAGTAGGAAAAGTATTAACGATTTCGTCCTGGATGTATCGGTGTTTGCCAATTAGTACCATCTCTTTGCATTTTTTTTTATCTATTTCCTTGCGTCGTGTTTTGTTTGTTAAGTCATAAATGACTGTAGTTCAAGTAAAAACTCGTTAAGTAGTGAGCGCGGCGCGGAATGCGACCCCGCGGCCCGTGACCGCGCCCGCGCCCGCGCCCGCGTCCGCCGCCGCCCCCGCGCCTCTCGCACCCGCTACAAATGAGGATTACCATATTAACATGTAACGATTACTTTTAAAAAACGTCACCTGACTTGTTGCATGCTGTGAAATCGTATGTGAATTACCTACACAAGACCACGTACCCGTATACATGAACAAATGTACGTATTTTAAACTCACTATTTCTAGTTTCGACGAAATTTATCTATATTTTAATGAAAATAAAAACTAACTATAAGTAATTTTTTTTTGCAAATACACACCGGACAGGAAATAGTGTAGAATTATCTGCGTCCAGTTAGTGTCGATTATCTACAGTCAACAAAACAGGCTCCTACAGCGCTCATGAGCAAAAGCATGGAACGGTGTCTCAGGTGGTAGAACGATTGGGTGGTGGTTCGTCCGGGGAGGTGCCACCGCCGTCCTCACAATCCGCCGTGAAGCAATTCTTGTATTTCGCTAGGAAAGGAAATACCATCTTGATTCTCAGGAATAGTAACGCATCTACGTATGACCTCGCATAGGACCTCAGTTCTATTTGAAGTTAGATGTGGACGACCATGGGGTGCAGTGAGCATTCAACATCAGGTGACTTGCACCCTCGCTTGCAATTCTTAAGATATAAAAAGGAAATGCTGACGAACTCGGCCACATCATAAACGCTAGTATTGTTGTACTATGCTAAGCGAGTACAATAAACATTTTTAGTCGCTTTATATTTACACTATTTTTATTTTGCTGCTTGACATTGACCGCGTTCGGGTTTGTCAATTATTTAATGATGCCTAGGGAGAGGGAGAGAGTGAAAGTCGAGCATTAGAGTATAGGGTTTTGGCCTGTCTGAATGATTGGTCTTTCATTAACTTAATAAACGGATATCGCCCGTTTAATGAGTTCGCTACCGTTGATTATTTGTTTAGTGACAGATGCGCCGCGCGCCGGCCTGTTCGAGATGGGTGGCTTTTTTCCCGCTGCGGAATGTATGAAGGCGATTCAAACGAGCGGCTCGGTGACGTATGCTCGCCTAATAATTATAAATGTGCCGGTGACGTGGTGTACTTAGATTAATTTATGAAGTTTGTCGATTGTGAATTGCAAGTTTAATGGTTGTACTTAGAAATAAGAACGAACGGAATACACTTATTGACGACAAAGGTATACAACAAGATTCAATATAAGAACAAAAGAAAAATAAAATGATTAAACAAATGAGCGTGTGAATTTATACAGTGTATGGCCACTTATATATATGCGATATGTTCTTTGGGTTATTTCCAATCAATGAAATCTCTGCGCTCTTGAATTAAATTAAATATAGTTTTTTCGTTGGATTGTCGGCGACATAAGCGCACTAATGTCGGGGCAGTGAAATGTGTGGAGCGACAGTCGAGCTCTTTCGCTGACCGCCTCTGCCGCCCTCCGCCGTGTCGCGGCACGCTCCACGCACCGGCGGCGCGCCAGGACTGCGGGCGCTCGCCGGAGAATCGTCTCGATAAGATGAAGATGATGATGCGTCACATATCCTTGATACGAGGTGAACTGTGGTCATTGCCTCCTGCTATGAGGGCCGACTGGGTATCGATAGATATATTTAAGTAATATTCTTCTAGCATTTAGACAAATTTAGTTTAAAATTGTACTAAGTGATTTTGAAGTCGGTTGTAGATATTTTAATAAGTTTTTTAAATGGTACAAAATAATCAACGTTAAATTGTATCTAATAGTGTGTGACAGTAGTCTGGCGACGGCCGCCGTCCCCGACGTCAGGTTGACATTAGGTATCGTGTTAGCAACATCATCATCATGTAGACCATCCTAAATCTTTTCGAAATTATAAAATAAAATATAGATTCGGGACCTACTTTTTTTGCTATAGATTTGCCAAAAATGTGCAAAGCATCGCAAAATTGTTTAGAAAATGTATACTTTGAATTCCTAGTAAGTAATAAGCTTCGTGTGGGTACTCTAACGACGCGTGTGTGCCGAGCGGCGGTCGGGAGGGCCGACGGCGCGCCTCGGCGGCAGTGCGCTAGTTTTTGCCGCCCGGAGTCTCCTCTGCACGCGGCTTCCTCGGCATGCGTCTACTACTATGAAAGGGAGCCGCGGGGAGTCGGTGCGTCTCAAAACTACTGCGAGATGAATAATCATAAGATCTGAATAAGGACCTTCGTATCGTCGGATCTTTACCATATCTGTCGAGTGAGGAGAAATCGAGGAAATCTCGAGCAAGAAACGTCGCCAGTCGGCAGATGCGAGCGCCAGGGCCGCGGTGGCCGAGGTGTCCGCGAGTGACCATTTGAATTTTCTGTAAGTTGTCGTAAAGTGATACGATCGACGGTGCGATAGTGGCTCATCTACATACGCCTTTAATCACGTGGAATATATTAACCTTAAAAGGTGTATCGAGTTCGGTGTCCAGGTATATTGAAGACAGTAGATAGGTATCTACGGCTTTCGAGCAACAGAACTATGTGAATGTTGTGGTGAGGCAGACTCGTCACTTACATGAGGTAGAACCCTACCTCAGCGTGGTCGTTTACGATTGTTCGCGTGGCGTACCTACCTACTGTTGTGACGTACGCTCGGCCGGCTTCCGATGATAGGTCATACGGAAGACACGTCGGAAGAGGTCTAGGTACAATCAATATATTTTTGCTTGAGAGATTCATACATACGTGCACGTTCAGTGTCGTTCATGAAGTGGTACCTAGCGAGGTCGTAGTTCCTATCGATTAAATTTTGAAAAAATGATTGTGTCAGGTCAGTAGTAGATTATCGAGGCCCATTGGCCGTGCGCATTGCCGGCGCGCGGCGCGAGGGTGGCGGGTGGCGGGTGGCGGGCGGCAGGGGCCGCGCGATTGACTCGTCTAGGGCACATGCCTGTCATATTATTCGCTCGCGCACCGCGACCGAGACCCGCCGAAAGAATCTGGTTTCACATGGGCAGACTTCCTTGCATGAACCATTCATATTTATGTACCTATAATATTAATAACTGGTCGTGGTTAACGTTTTGCTGTAATGTTAGTTAACTAAACTTCGTCAAGATCGCGCGGTTGAGTATCCAATAGTTGTTAAAATATTTTATACATTTTATTAAGATATGTAAGTAAATGTAATTTAACGTAATTGAATTAGAGTGGGGGAGGAAATGCGGCCGGCCGGCTGACGGCGGTGCGGTGCGCGGGCGCAGGTCCGCGCGCAGGTACCGCGCCCGCTTCACATGGCGCAGTTTTAATCGCCGTTAATAGTTCTAGTTTTTATACGCAATGCAGATTTCTTTACTCTATTTTCCTTCAGCACTGTGCATAGTCCGTTTTTGTAACGTACATTATATGGGGATCGTTATAAAATCTCAAGTTTTCTGCCAGTAGGTACTTTTAAACATTTTCCGTTGATCTACGTTATTTTTTTTTAATTTTACGGTATAAACTATTCTACGGTATAGTTAAATACATATCGTAGACATGATGTAGGTAGGTACAAATTGTACATAATACGAGGGGTAATAATATGCATAATGGTCAACGAATATAGAATGAAGTATGGCTTAGGTAATCGTAGCCGCTGGCTGAAGTCGACGAAACGAAAGTAGAACGTCCAGTCGTGCCAGACCTCTCATACTCCACGACAGTATTGCACCACAAAGGACTGGGCACTCCGGCTTTGAGAATTCTTTCTTTGCCCGGGTTTCTTCTCCTGAGATAAATTTCTCCCGGTGACTACACATATCTGCCGGTAATTGCACATTATATTATAATATTAATTAAAATATTAGAACATAATGGGTAATTATAAAGTCTAATTCAACGCCATTGTTTAGTGGGTGGTCGCGGTGTACGCATGTCCTTCCGATCCTGCTAGCTGTCGTCTTCCCGATGGTCGGAGGACGCCAGCCCCAGAAGCTCTCACAGAAGCGGTCTGCCGCTCGGTGGTCGACCGTGGAGGGACGTGATACCCCTGAGATCTGTATGTTCCGGATATAGTGACTGGCTCTCGCGATGATTCGTAGGGTCAGGTTCTGCTGAGCCTGAAGATGCTGACGCCGTGATCTAGACATCAACGCATACCATGCAGGCGACGCGTAGGTGATTCGGGAACGAATATAGGTCTTGTAGATACTTAGTTTCGTTCGTAACGGTAACCTACGGTAACCTAAATTGTAACAGCGGTCAGAGTATCGCTCAGGCCGCTCTGGCCTAGCGGAGCGAATGCTCCACCTGCGGGATCACGTGCAACAAGCGATCGATGTTACATACTAGGCATTTAAGTGGCCGGTGCGGCTCGTTGTCATTGGATATCAGTCGGTAAAGCTCGTCGAAAGCCTTATGTGCAATTTGAAAACATCCGACACGAGCTGACCTCTATAACTTGTACATCCACTAATCCGCATTGGAGCAGCGTGCTGGAATATACTTTACCACCCTTAGTTGTAAGGAGAGACCCGTGCCCAGCAGTGGCACAAAAGAGTTGTAGCAAGCAAGGTAATTGAGACCATCAGGCCTGCCCTGTCGTATCAAATAATCCTACTATTTAGTAGGCAGGTACACAATTTTAATGTGCAATGGAAGTGGCAACCGAGCACGCAGTATACACTAGTGACCACAGGTGTTCATGGATATCTAGTATCATCCCAAAATAGGTTTGCAGTCTGAGTTACAATGATGGCTAAGTTGCAATGCTTTGTATTAGTTAGTAGGTACAAACAAGCCAGTTAAGGCTTATCGTCTCCGCAAGATCACACAGCGGATAGGTAGGTTATTATTATTATTCGGTGGCCGTGGGCAGGTTTTATATCCAATGGGGCACTGCCGTAGGAAATCTAAATACTCGTGACTTTTAAAATTAGACTATATGACCTACTCCCTGTAAAGTCTTCTATTCTTGCGTGAAGTTTCATCCCTATCGGGTTAGGAATTTGCAAAATCTTAAATACTAGCAATTATTTAGAAATTACAGTTAAGATTCAACATTGTTTGGACCCGGCAGTACATGTGAGAAATAATATTCTAACGGACCACAATTGTCCCAAATACCCAATGCTCCCAAAGCCCGGTACATAAATAAATAAAATATTGTATTAAATTTCATTTCGATCCGGCCCCGGACTGAATTTTGCTTATTTGTTTAGTTTAATAATAAATAAATTCAACTTTTATAAAAACATTAAATATGTACTGGATCGTGTCACGGCGCTTAAAAATCAGCTTTACGCTGTATCCTACTAAACAACGTCCTGTCTTTAAAAAGAAGTAAATATTTGCAATAATTACATTCAAGATTTTGTTAATTGTAATTTGAAATGTAAAATGTTCGATCATATAAATAAATAATCATTTATTTAGTGGAGCGCCTGGTATATCAAAACGGCTCCGATTGCGTGCGCGCGTTCGGTGTCTGCGCGCGTGCGGTGTCTGCGCGCTGGGTGGAAATATGCACACTGAAGAGACAAAACTATACTGAGCGTATTGATAGGTGGTAGAATTGTAGTTCGATCGGGGAGGTAGGTATACCACCGTCGCCCTCACAACCCCATGTGAAGCAATACTTGTGTTTCGGTTGGAGAGGTGTGGTCAACGAGTACACTTGTAGCGAAACCACCATCTTAGCCCTCAGGAATAGTAAAGCATCTACGTACGATCTTAGACAGAGCTTGAGTCTTGTTTGAGATCATATGTGTGTCCATGGGCTGCAATGACCACTTAACGTGAGGCCTGCATCGCGTATTTGTGGCTATTTAAACATAATAGACGCCTACTAGCTCTACCGACGGATTTGTCACAGCCTAGGCTTCCTCTGCTGTCTAATCCACAATCGCATCGACTCATGCATGTCGCTTCCACCTCGTTCATTTTCGTAAGTTGTATCACGTTCAGCTGCTCCAGGTACATAGTCGATGCTTACTCGTGCATGTCTGTTTAAGTCAAATGTATAATTAGCGATGTTAAATGATATACAATGCGCTATACAGCCTGCTTACTAAATAAGCACAGTTGTAATGATACACTCATTAGCGCTGCACCGACGCACCGACGCACTGACGCAGCGAGCCCGAGAGGTCCGGTGGTGAGGCGCTCATGAATATTTCCCGTCATGTGTGCGAGGTGGTGGTAGGTCCACGATCATGTATTATGTAGTTGCGAAGCGGAGCTGTACGCCTCATAACCTTTTCCTGCGCTTTTTGCCGCCGCGCCGCCCGGGACTGCGGCCGCGACGGAGTCGGTCCGGCTGCGTGACGGGCCACTAGATTTGCTCTAAGTAGCGCCATAAGGCTTCTGAGAAATGAGATAATCCGTTTTGTGACATGGGATATAATTAAAAACCAGTTTACATCGAGACTCGTTCGTTGCAAGTTGTATTATCGTAGGTACTTTGATTGATGTTGTGGGAAACCAGATATCTATTAAAATAACGTAAGGATATATTTACATCGATTCCGTTAAAAACATAAGTTCTGGCGCCGGGAACTGATTCGCGCTGTGTACATTGGGTAGTCAATCGGTCGTGTTAGTGGTAAACGATAAGTTATCGACAACCGCTAAATTGAACACGAGTTAACTAAGTTAAGAAAATATTCGTATCTACCGATAAAAGAGTTGAGATACAAGAAGCGGCATCTAAAACAAACACTTCCATGCTTTGAAAGGTTTTTTTAATGCAAAATATGACGACGTCGTTGTCCTGTTGGATGAGATGTTATAAATTTAATAGTAAATATAATAGTTTAGTAGGTGGATCTACCGTATGTGGCGGTGGTAGTTCGATCGGGGAGGAGACACTATACCCAAGTAATTATTGTGTTTTGGTTTGAGAGGTGTGGTTGTCGGATACAATAACAGGCGTGGTGACCGTTTTAGCCAGGATTAGTAAAGCATAAACAGCTTGAAATTACTCGATTAACAATGTTTACTTAGGGATTTTGCAAGGTATTATATCAACAGCCTTCACACAGTTTCAAAACGGCCGCAAGTCCCGACATGCGGCCGTTTTGTTAATAAATTTGTATCTCTTAACCAACTTCACCCCAACGAGGAGGTTCTCAGTTTATGACGTATGTTTTTTTTATTCTTTCTATCTATGTTTACCGATGTGTACCGGTTACCCACTGTGCGATGGTTCAACCGGTTCAGAATATTTAAACGGTATTGTTTAAAAACAACAATTTTATATAATGTTCAAAAACTTTTTTTTATTTCAAAGGCGACTTGTGGGTCTTGTATCAAATATTTGAAATCTGACTGTAGATTAAGGACAAAACTCCTCAATGTCGCAGTAATCAAGTTTTGCGATGACTCCTGTTACTGTTTTTCTACATATTATATACCTATATGAAAATATAATTTTGACCTTGAACTCTGATCTGTAGACTATAGAAGTTAGGGATTTATTGATATAAAAATATCATGGCTCTTAAGCAGAGAAATTTCCATTAAATTTTAGATCCCAACTTCTTAGCCTTGGTGATGCATGGGTATTATCCGCGAAAACTGTAGAGTTATTAGAAATTTGAAATTATCATTCAGTGCAGTAGACGCCACCTCGTTATATTTCGTGCTCCAACTCCTCAGTAGGAACTAATGATGTAGGGTTATTGTTTCTAGCTTAAACGGTGAGTCACTTTGAGCTAGTGAGTTAATTTGAAATGACGATAAACAGCTGTTTTGTGAATCTTTAGTAGATACTCCGTATTAAATTCTGTAACCGAGCTGTCTGCTCTCTAGCGCCACTTCATGCCTTGACCATCCAACTGTAATATTCTATAAAGCGAATATTCTCTCTGCCGGTTGCCATAAACGAAACTTGAAGAAAAAAAAGACAGAAATTAGCACCGAGTAACAATATTAAGCACTAATATCCGCGCGCGTCGACGCTCGCGTGCACTTTAGATATGCATTAGGAAGTTTTTCTTTATGCGAGAAGAGTAGCAAACGAGTACACAGGCCACCTGATGTTAAGTGCTTGCTGTAGGCCATGCACACCCTCACCTAACCAAAAACAGGACCGAACCATCTTACATGAGGCGGTACATAGATGGGTCATTACTCTTGAAGACTAAGGTAAGGTGGATTCTGCAACCACATCTATCCAACCGAAACACAAGAATTTTTACCGCTTTACGGCGGATTTTGAGGACGGCGACGGTACCTCCCCGGTCGAACTATTAATTTTTAACACCTATTCTGTTACAGCCTTGAAAAATAATATCTACTCTTCCACGTATATTTATTATGTCGGGAGTGAGCGAAGCCGCAGGCAGCAACTAGTGATAGAATAAATGCATGCTATATAGGTTACAGAATTATATTAAGATTTTTTGATAGCATATAAGTTGCGAACAAGCATGCCTGATAGAAAGTGACCACCGTCAACCATGGACATGTCTAATCAACCCCAAAATAGGATTAAACGTCCACCTGAGGGTCCTCGTGTCTCGTGTGAATATATTCATCTCTTTTACCCTTACCTCATAAGATAGACATTTGTTGTGGTGGTGCCGTCGGGGCGGGACCGGTTAGGGTTCTGTCACCACCAACGAGCTGGTGACGTGGCCCGCGAACACTTAAAATCAATAGGTAGCTACCTGCCAACGCCAATAAAAATGAAATTCCAACATAACGGTGTGGTTTTGAAACTGTTATGTCGTTTTGTAACGAAACCAAAACTCGATAAGTCCTAAAAGTCTGGTTACGATTTGAAATCCTTATCAGCAACTGAACGACCTGTAGCCGACCGAATTGAATTAATATAATTAATGTATTTACCGGGCCGCTATTAATTACGTAGATATGTTACGTTTATTTTGTTTAACATAAGCTTGAGGCTCTGATTTTATTCATTGTTAAGAATTATGTGAAAATTCAGTTCACAGTTTTGTTAATTGTTCGTAAGATGATAACGTTACTTTTAGCTTTATCCTTGAGGGTAGGTATTTGTAGGCGGACGTTTAACCTGTTAATTAGTTTGCACCTACTTGGAGCTTCATTAACGTACTGTATGAAATAATGAATTTACTTAAAAATATTGCCATGTGTTTTTTATTGCCCGGATAACTCCCCACACGTCGGTCTGCGAATATCCATTATAACATAAATAAATTGAAACATTGATTGATTTGACAGGACCGTCACAAGGGGTTCACAGGAGGACAACATAATTATGCCCATAATTATTCATTACCCCGAAAGTTATACATAGAAAATAAGGAGTATAGGACGTTTTAAGAATTTTCGAATGACTATAATTAGCAGAAATATTGAGGACTTTGCGAAAAGTGTTTTTTTTCGACAGTAATCTGTACGTTATACATACTATTTTCTCTCGGCGCTACCAAATGTTAACTTGGTTAATATCCGACAAATTTTTCTATTTCTTTTACGTAAAAAATATTTTTTATACCAAATTAATTGATGCATAATTGGTAATGATAAAATACAAACATTAGGTAAGTATTTAATAAATAGATAAGATTTTTTAACATTTGTATGTCGGAGAGAGAACGTGCGGACACCGCACGCCACCTCCTCATCATAACTGCATTTTTGTGAGCGCCGCCTGCCGCCTGCCGCAATATTTATGCGGGCGAGTTCTTGTGCGATACGAATTTATTAAATAATGTTGGGAACTGATTTATAATAAAGTTCATGACTCTACATCTACGTGAATGGGCGATTTGAAAGCAAATTGAGGCATTATACGTTAAATTTATCGACGCCGCTGCGGTTATTAATGGAAAGACCTATAATGCCGAATCAATAACGCACTTGTGTGTGCGCGCGCGCCCTCTGCACATTCTCCACACGTCAGCTCCGTACATTTTACTGTAAAGATCCACGGCACCTCTGCGCTTGTGATTTTGAATTTTTTCGTAGGGATTAAATAATCTCCGAGAAAAAACAGTCATCTCATGTCACTTCCACCGAGGCTATCTTTGCGTAATAGTGCCGGTAAAATAGTTTATTTGTTCCTGAGATTAATCCGTAAAGATAGAGAGAAATCAAAGATGTGGATATTATCATATAGTACATGCTTGCGGTCGAAAGTTTCTCCTGGCCAGAGGGAAGAGGGCGACGATGACCTTCTGATCCTTCCATTACTCTTCGAGTGCAATGCGTGCCTTCTCTCTCATTCAATCTTTTGTTGCCTTGGATACTCTCAAGTTCCAGATACTTATAAAATTGCCATTTCATCATCGTAACTGGGATGTCAAGTGTCAATTTCCATCTTGATATGTTATTCTGAATAATACAATAGATACTTACTAATAGTACTACCTACACTGGTTATTTGTGAGCTTCGCCTCGCCTCTGGCCCGCCCCGTAGCATTGTCATTTTATGTATATTCTACCGATTTATTGGATTCTGTGACCAATTGTAAGTTGAAGACGCCTGGATTGCCTATACTGTGTTATGTGTGTTTAATGGAAATCGGTGGATACGGGTTAATGACTAGTTTTCGGCAAGGTTTGATGACTGTAAAGTGAGATATTGCTCTATCTCGGCTAGTTATCTAGTGAGGTGAGTTGGGTGTGTGCTGTGCGGTTGAGCGGTCGTGTCTCGTTGCAGCTGAACGTGCAGAGCGCGAGCAATGCGGGCGGCGAGTACGCCGGTGCCGGCGCGGGCGGCGTCAGCTCGGGCTCCGCGTCGTCGGGCGCGCAGTCGCCGGGCTCACCGCCGCACGCGCACGCGCTGCCGCTGGCGCACCACGCGCACCTGCACCACGCGCACGCGCACCACGCGCACGCGCACGCGCACCACGCGCACCCCGCGCCCGCGCACCACTCGCCGCGCTTGCGCGCCAAGGAGGAGGACCTCTCCGCGCACGGGCGGGCCAGCGCTGACGGTACCCATCGTCATTAGCATATTATATAGTGCATAGTAGATAGAGAAACATAAGTACCTATAATCATTAACAGACGTGAAAAGGGCAAAGTTTTAAATTTTCATCATAAGCTTCTATTATTGATGTAAAAAAATTGTAAAGCGTCGTTAAAGGCGTTAAAAATAATTATGATTATTGTATGTACTTTTAAATGCCATTTCTACAGTATAATAGCAGCAGCATGCTCACAATCCGCCATGAACAGTTCTTGTGTTTCGGATGGAGAGGTGTGATTGTCGGGTAAACTTACACCGAGGGGACCATCTTAGTCCACAGAAGTAATATGCTGCTGTGTGGTTTTGATGGGTGTGGTGAGGACGTCATGTACTGACGCCGTTATAACTTATTCGTTAATGGCAAGGTAACCGTGATCGAACTTAAATTCTATTAGTTACAGATGTCCGTGGGCTAAAGTGACCACTTACAGTTAGGTGGATTGGATGCTCGTTTGCCACTTCTATACAATAAAACAATTAGCTCTGTGGTATTAATTTTTTATAAAGTCAATAGATAGTAATATTTTTATAAAGTAAGTAAAGTCCACGGTCGATTTCCAAAAATGAACCATTGATTTGCTGCAGTGAGTAACGTATTAAAAATGAAAGAAGGTGAAGGAAAGAGGTTCATACATTACAATGTGTGTGATGTGTACGTCGGGCAGCGCCACAGAACATAAAAGACTCATGCCCTGTGAGTAGCGCGCTGGATTAGTGGACGAGCGTTGTCCGGCGGCAGCGGTTAAGTGGAGCTCCCCATGACGGTCAGTGTGTGCGCGCAGGCGGCGGCTCCTCGGAGTCGGAGGGCGAGTGCGGCGGCGGCGGGCGGCGCGCGCAGTACGTCAGCGCGAACTGCGTGGTGTTCACGCACTACGCGGGCGACGTGGCCGCCGTCGTCGACGAGCACTTCGCGCGCGCCCTCGCCCTTGACAAGCCAAAAGGTAACATGCCTCCCATGCTCACCATGCTACCCCGATGCTTCCATCATCCACTTAATAGAC